>JACEGR010002939.1:0-115858 GCA_014170235.1 Listronotus bonariensis
TAGTTATTCCAATGGTCCCCACGGTCGCAATAATTCACAAAATAAAATGTTATTTTTTTCGACAGTAGTACAAAAGTACTATTTTTTAGGCTATTCGCGTAAAACAACGATAATTCTTTTATTAAAAGAATCTTGGTTTCTGTAGTATTCACCATGTTACAGGCCACCTTGATAAGTCCTTAAAGCAGGCAAAACGCGTCGGGGGAGAGGGTACTGCTGCATAGAAGAAAAAGCACGGGTTCTTTTAACTGTCAAAAAACTAAAAAGTTATTATTGCAGCAGTAGGAAATTATTATAATAAAATTTATGTCTAACGTATAATATTGTAACGTCAACTTTTGATACAAGACCATTTTACGTCTTCGGTAGGGGGCGGGACTTTTACTATATGGGACTATCTTCTTCAGAAACCTGGGGCTGATGGACTATCGAAATTATTTAAAGATTTCACAATTAACTACAAGGGCATTTTTTAGTATTTGTAAATAAAATATAGCAACTAGCTTAATTTAGTACCGGCATACCACGTACTACGGCCAGAATCGGATAAGCCATGTAGCAGGATGCAGCAAATGCTACGGACCCCGCGCCTATACCCATAAAAAAACACAAATCAACAAAAATTAGGTTAGGGTTCTTTTTCCAATAAGTAAGGAAGTAATTTTTTTGCCCTTGCTTGCAGCCAGCAGGTTGGAAAAAGGAAACTGATTAATTAAAAATACATGATAAAGCAAAATTTTATTACCGATTACACTAGGCAACACTCAAAATTTCCCGGGAAATCTAATGTCAACGACACACCTTGGCTATTCTTAAAGTGATTTGGAATACTTCGGCAATTAATGTTCTAAACTGCAGAAGAGATTTTGAAAAAAGATATTTATCGTCAGCTCTTACCCAGACAACCCAGATGACGTGGAAGATGATTTGGGTAATGAACTGGTGCAATTTGCTGAGCTGCTGAAAACAGATGTGGCTGCTGGTATTGACAGCAAAAAACACGAGATTTTTAAACTCCAATTTTATAAAATTTTAATAAAAATTCATTGGAATCGTGTTTTCCAAATATAGAAATAGTGTTACGCATTTACTTGAGGTTGATGATCACAAACAGTAGTGGAGAAGTAGAAGAGTTCTTTTTCAACAATAAAACGAATACAATATGTATTAAGAAACACAAAGCGACAAGAACGTTTAAAGTCAAATTTTCTTGCTAACCGTATTCCTCTAACTGGTTCAAATCGTATTCAAAAATGACGATATAAATATGAGAATCAGGAAAATGTATATTTTTATGCCGTTGCGTCACAGCCCAATAAACCTTTAGGTTATGATTATGATTTTTATTTTTTAGGGTTAATATGTACTTTTGTTTACAGCGAATATAAACATTTTTCAAAAGCCATGTACAACCACGTAAAACGTTTACGAGAAATGACCAAAACAAAGTTTTTAATGAGTTCAATGCATACGCCCGACCGACAAAGATAACTATATTGTTTTTAAACCATTGTCCGAGATGAATTCAAACGCGGTTAAATACGCGACGTACATGACGTCACCGTTTAACAAGAAAATGTAATATTTCTAAAATGTTTCAAACCATCTTAACAACATAAAATGACCTAAATGACTTCACTATAATAAATATAGAAAATTATTTACTTCGAAATACTGATTTGACAAGTGTAAGTGTAATTTCTAAAGTTGCACGCATTGAATCATGAAATGCCTTTTTGTAAATATTCTGTCTTATAAACATCCTAAATTTTATTAGGCAATGTAACTCAAGGGCCCCCTGTTCACATTTGCTACGGGCCTGGCGCGGCATCGCCTTTATCCGGCACTGATTAGGGCCCGTACCGGCTTTACTAGAACTTTAACTTAGCTTTTTACCTAACGTGACCTTAAACTTCCAGTAATTCTCATTTTGTTTTAATTCCTTATAATTTTTTCTTTCTTGGGTTTATTTGTAAATTTATTAGAGTCATTCAGTTCCGCAAGGTTTTTTTTCGGGGCTCAAGCAAAACATTAATCTGCATGTAGAAAGAAAACTTCCTACCAAGTTTAAAGTCTTCTCATTTAAAATGCACGTAAAAAATGTTTTTTTTTAAATTTCTAATGCTTAGCCACTTTTTGCTACTTTGCAAATTGTTTTGATGGACCTTTACGGCATATTTCACGCTATTTAAAATTGCTTTAGTATTTTTTTGTGTAACTCGCACTGGTTCGCCGGTAGGAGTCGTCAAAATACAATTGTTAGAATAAATTGATCTTTTTCTAATTTTTTTAGCAAACCGCAAAAAAGAAAAAAAAAAGAATTGACTCATTAAAAATTGTTCTCCAAGCAATATTTACTATTTTTACGACTCAAAATGAAAGAAATTTGTAATGATGTTATTTAAATTTAACTTTTTTGTTAATTACTTGCATAATGTCCTAATAATAAAATTATTTTTAGAATAAAAAATTCAAGGTACACAAAAAAAAACACTAAAGCAATTTTAAAGAGCATGAAATATGCCGTATGGTTTATCAAAATTATTCACAATATATATAGTAAAAGTGGCTAAGCATCAGAAATCAGAAAAAAACTTTAAATTAAAATAGTAAGTACCGAGGTAAGTACCTAAAATTATTATTAACAGCTCAAACTTTGGATTTTTCTTTCTAGATGTTAATTAATATTTTGCTCGAGCACAAAGAAAAAGAAAAACTTTTGCGGAAATAAATCACCCTAGTGTATATACCTACTTAAACTCGTTTGTTTTGATATCAACCACACTTGACTCTGTGGATTGGTTTGATGATTAATGTTTTGAGAAGTTGTTGCCGTTCATTTACCTACCAGATTCAAAGTTGGAACCCAATGTTAGTTTATATTGTGTGGATTTTGTTTTAATTTACGATGTGTTTTTTAATACCGAAAAAATTAAATACATAGAAAAAAATTCTACATGCCACCCAATACGGGTGTTCACAATATAGAGTCTTTTTAATGATAAAAGTAGCTGGTTTGGCTAATTACTTTAAATGACGTTGCTGTATATTCCAATGGAAACAAAAGCCAATGTTAAATAAAGATTTATTAAGGAAAACGGCTAACATAACCTAATTTATAGAAAATCTGTAATTCAATCAAAATCAAGTACTATAGGTTTCTGTTGGTACACAACAACCACGGCAATAGTTTTTATTGAAGGAATAATTGTATGTGAACAGTTTTATTTGAGACTCATTTTGATAACAAGTTAAAAACCGGACAACGTGGGAGTACCCACCGAATTAGGCTGGCGAATCGATATGGTATCAAAGCCAATACGAAGGTTGATTAACCCCTTAAAACAATCTAGGATTAAAAAATGATACTAAGAAACGAATTTACATAAGTTGCTGACAAATTCCTCAATTAGATCCTTGGTAAAAATGTTTCATATAAATAAATCACGTATTTCTTTTGTTTTCCGATTCTAAAAAATGCACCCTTCTACCCAACTCTTGGCGAAATTCTCCCTTATCTCATCTTGCTATTGTTTCGTAAACCACACGTGTTGGGAACATAAATATTTTATACAATTAAAACCTTTTAGGAGGGATTAAGGTCGGAGCTGGCCGAAAAGATAAAGGTTTTGATTAATCAATTACCATTTTTTAAATTTATTCTTTAATGCGTATAATCGTTCTCATACAACGGTATAATATAAAAGAAAAGGTTTATGCACTGTGTCACAAAAATTATTTTTCTATTTGTAACTTTCTTTTTATTCTATGCCTAGAGCTGTAGCAGATAACTAATAAATAATTTCGAATAATCAATACCAAACTGGGTTAACTAATGTATTTAAGACCCTTGATTTCTCATAAACTCCTTAACACGTCAGGATATTAATCTGATGGGGTGGTCTATATCTTTGGGATAAATTATTCCACTTCTCCACGAAATATTTTCTAAAATACTTTTCTTTTAGGAATGTTCCTTAAATTTAATAAAGATAATGTTCGTGAACTCTGGAGTCCGAATGCGATGGTAGAATCTTTCCGTTTAAATACAAAAAATAGTTTATATAAACATGAGCCCAAATTTTTCGTTTTAAAGATTCAGGGTCTCAAAAAATTGTAAAATTTGAAATTTTTGTTTTTTAATATAAAAGTAAGTTCATTCAGTATATTTGTTAATAATATGATGTAACTGTATACATAATTTAAAAACATAATTAAAAAAACAATATATAAAAATTATTATTTTATACTCTAGGAATATGCAGTTAGGAACATTTTTTCTTTTAAACAAAAGATAAAAAATAATAAGAAACATAAAAGCTGTATTTTTATATGTTGAAAATAAAAATGTCACACATTTTCACAATCAATGATGTACCTTTTTTTGGTTAAAATATTCGTTTGGGCGCCGCGCCGCTTGAGACGCCACTGTAATTGGCGAATTGAGTTAAGTTGGTGAGAATTTAGCCACTTAACGCCATACATAACATTGTAGTCTAAGATCCGGCTCTCGTATAAATGCACCCCTTATCCTTTTTTCTAATAATATTATTTTTTTAACAGAAAAAGTTATAAAAGGCAATTTTTTAAGATACCCAGATACAGTTTCCATTTAAAAATGCAAGTTTGGGTTATATCTCAAAAATTAAAACATTTATATTTATTTTAGAGCCACTGCATTCTACGTAAAAATATAAAACTTTTATTTTTTAAGTTTCTTTCTATCTCCATAAATGGCCGAATAATAAGACATAATTAAAATTGACGTATTTTGGGAATCATCCTGTATCATTTAAACTAATCAAGTTAGCATGGATCTGATTGCGCCATTATTGTAAAAACTAAAAAGAGAATGGAACACGTATCTTAGTTTATCTGTATCTCTTACCTTAATCAAGTTGTAATTATTCTAATAAAAAAAAGAACTAATTAATTTAACTAACATAATAAAACTTAATGAGAATCCCAACAAATTTATTTTATTGGCTAAAAGATGTCTTTACTATTTTATAAATGACGATTTTTAACTGTTTGGGCATTAAATTAAAAAAATCAGATACAATGTCATAATAGATTTAAAATACCACAAGTCTGTAATTTTTGTGTCCACTGAACCTGACGTCATGCACGACTGGTTATAATTTCTAATGATCCAGGTTGTTTAAGGGCAAACAATGACGTTTACAAAAGTACTCTTTAATAATAGCAGGACGTCCGTATTGAATTCATTTTATGATAAATTATACATGAGCCCGTAGCTTTACTCGGTATTTCCTGAAAGCTCTGCTGAAAAACTAAGTAAATGTTATAGTTAACAGCAGAAGCTACAAATTAAATTATTTCATTTATAAACAGTTTGCAATTATGTTTTACGACAGGAAGTATTTTAGGCTTGAATTAACTTTATGCTTGTTTTTCTCATTATTACACTAAATATTCTGTTCATAATTTCAGGATAATTATTGTACAGATTTTCTAGTAGAGTGTGTTTTTAGGTTTTTGCAACAAATTTTATCTAAATTAAATTTTACATTTCTTTTCGCTATTTTGTTACAAGACACATTTTTTATTTTTATTGAAAAAATAAATTTAAATATAAGTTTGTTGAGTTATTTCTATAGTTCTCGGATCAAAAGTCTGATTCTTAATATCTCGTAAGACAGACAAGGGACGACAAGGAGTATAATTCTACCGTTCAAAGGCAAAAGAGACCAATCGCAAAAATACAGTTTTGAGAAAATCGACATTTTCCGTTTAATCCATTTTGACAATACACTGTCTTGTTAACGTCCTAACTTTAAAACCCCCTGGAAACACCGTGTAAATATTAAAATGTTAAACTTTTCTTTCACATGAAAACAAAGTAAAAACATGAAATGTCCAAATTTGCGATAAGACTTTTTGCCTTTGCGCGGTAGTATTTTTGAAGTACCCCTTTATGTAATATTAATATAAAGAAGTTCTCACGATACCGGGTGTTTAAAAAAATTAAAAACACCTATTTAAGTTAAATTTGTTATACTCGATATGAACGTTATCTAATTAAGTACTTGTTGTTATTGTTACATAATTCCTCATGGAAAATTATAAAATTTAGTTTTAAAAAGAAAATAATATTCCTCAAATGTTTCTTGTATGGTACAAGTACATGAAAAAAAAACGAATTTAATTTTTTTCCTAGAAAACTAAGCAAGCTACGTAATAAAATTGGGAGACAAAAAATGTATTATTATTTACCTAATTAAAACAAAAAAATTGTACAAAAAGAAAAGTGTAAATATTGTGTCAAAAATCGTAGGAATTACACTTACGAGACCCGCCCAATCCGATACCCAAAACATGTCAATGTGCCTTATGGTTTCATGACTGTAACACTCAACGATTTTTGGCACAATGTTTAAAAATTGGATGCAAATCATTGTAATAAACTTTCCCGACAAAAAATGTGACCCGTTTGCCCGGTCCGACACCCAGAACATTTGACACTGACAGGCTGAAACCCTCTAAAAGTTTTTAAAAGTGTTAATATCATGAAGTGATTTTTACAACTGGCCCAGGGACTAATCCCTTTTCTCTAGTCTTAAACCTTTTAATAAAAAAAATTAATATTTCGTTATGGCGAGACAGGACTAGAATCTCTCTTTATGAAGATACCGCTAATTAAGAGGCGAAAAATCTACCACATTAACCAAACAAAATATAGTTATGTTGTACAATATTATTCCTGTGTTTAATTATGGTCAACATAATTAATAGCTAATTACCTTTTTGTTGCAGATCACCAATTTCACTACTTTAAACTTTAAAGTTTACACTCCAAATCGAAGTAATGGAAGCACTCTTCAATAAGTAACGAGAAAATTTTAAATTAGGTATAGTTACACACATAAAAACCATTAAATTAGCTAATAAAGAGTGGCTTTCTCTCGTTGATAGGTGCTTTAAATAAATCGCCAATAATTATTTTTTAATTAGTTTTGCCTAAAGTATTATTCACAATTTTACAATTAATTTCTTGTATTTTATTATTTCCCTAATATCTGAAACGAGTATTAGCTATAAAATGTGTTTTTCTTATAACATGCGGAGAGACAATTTTACTTTCCAAATAGATTTGGTCATAATAAAAATGCAAACAAGCAACTTTAACCTAACAACAATTTCCTTATAAACCATATAATCAGGGCCATGCCTACTGGGTGGTGCAAGACACCGCGACGCAATGCGGCAATGCAAAAACTTTTTAAAAAAGGGCGGAAAGGTTTGACATAGAGGACGGTAATGTTGGAAATAAAAAAAAATAGTTATTTACATATTACAAGATGCGAAAGTTTACTTTTTGGTGTGAGGTGGTTTTTAAAAGGCCGAGGCGAAGCCGAGGCTATTTAAAACCTCCGAGCACTTGAAAGGCCTACTGTTCTATGTATCGCATAATTTAATAATCATTAACATCATGTTTTAATAGAAATATCAGAGATTTTGAAATTTTACTTGTTAAAAATTAATCCATAGCAACACATTTATTGTTGACATTGTCTGTCATCAGCACTTGTCAGATATTGAATTATTGTTAATTTAGTATAAATCCATTCCCATTTTAAAATGTTAAATGAATATGCAAAAGGCAGCTGACCTTGCGTGTGCCTCACTTCTGCCAGACAAATCTAAAGAGAGGTACCATCAAACATATAAATCGTTTTCTGAATGGCTTGCTACAAAAATGTGGGGCGGATTGACGAGAATGTGATGTTGGCGTATTTTCAAGAAAAATCCGAGTCTTTATCACCACCAACCCTCTGGTCTGTATATTCCATGCTCAAGTTAACAATTTCCGTAAACAAAAATCAAGATATTTCGGAGTTCAAGAAACTAGTTGCTTTTATTAAAAGGAAAAACGATGGTTATGAGGCAAAAAAGTCAAAAATTTTTAAAAAGAAGAAATCATAAAGTTTTTACTTAACGCGCCTGATCAAAGTTACTTAGCAATGAAAGTAATAGCCATTATGGGAGTGGCTGGGGCATGCCGGACAGACGAAATATACAGAATGAAGCTAAGTGATGTAGAAATAAGAAATGACGTGGCTATAGTAAAAATAGTGGAGTCTAAAAATAAAGTTAAAAGAAACTTTGTAGTAACCAACGATGAAGGCTCAGTTCCTTATGTCAGATTTCTACAGGAATATATTAAGCTGAGACCAAGGAATGCTCTAGATGAGCGCTTATTGTATCGTTATGAAAGAGGTAAATGTGTTAATCAAGTAATTGGAAAGCACACTATTTCAAATGTACCTAAAGAAATTGCGAAGTTTTTGAAGCTTGAAGACATCAGTAGATACACTGGCCATTCTTTTAGAAAAACGTCAACTACGTTCCTTGCCAATGCTTCGGATGTCGATATTTTGGACTTAAAAAGGCATGGAGGTTGAAAGTCTTCTTCTGTTGCGGAGGGATATATTGCTGAATCCTATAGTAATAAGGTGGAAATTTCAAAGAAGATTTTACACGAAATTCCTACCAATATTTCCTCTAATGAAGTAACAGTGAAAAATATGAATATTAACGTAGTTAAAGGTGATAACGATACCCCAACAACAAATTTAAAAACTGTTAATTCAAGTATTATTCTTCCAATTTCTTTTGCTAATTGCTCAAATTGCACAATTACTTTTAATGTCAATACCTAACCTAGTTTTTTAAAATGTTTTGTCAGAAATTAGTTACTTTTTATAAATAAATCCTAATATTTCCCACAAGCATATTTTCTTTTTTTTACTCTTACTTTTTGTCCAGGCGCTGAAAATATTACTTTCGTAGCTAGCAACGTTTAGCAACCAGGTAACACGAAGGTTCTCTTTCGTTATCATTCGCGTTGCTAGGACCACAAAGTTTTCTTATTTATACAGTAGTAGAAAAATGTAATTTGGAATTGGGGCAATTTTACTTTTGCTTTTCAAAAATAAATGATATAAAGGGAAGAAGTACATTCGGTTATAGGGGTGGCCAGTTACACCGGCACACACACAAAAAAGGTTTCTGTGCACCGGATGCGACCTATTTAGGACCATGTTTTTGCCCCGCTAAATTCGAATTTTAAGTCAGTTTAGGCAGTACACCTTTCAATTTTAAGTAAATTGCAAAAAACACTAAAAATTGGTGAAAATTTTCGCTATTTCTTACGGCTTTTGCAATGTATTCAAACTTGTTTTTCGACTTGCTGAATCCGAATTTTAAATCAGTTAGGCCGTACATCCTTCAATGTTGAATAAATTGCCAAAACGGTTAAAAATAGAGAAAATTTGCACCATTTACGTTTTTTGCAACTTACTCAAAATTAGAGGGTGTACTTTGAAATTTGGATTTAGCGGGTTAAAAACATAGCTGTAGATAGGTAGCGTCCGGTGCACAGAGAACTTTTGTTTTTTATGTGTGCGGTGTAATTTTTGCTCCAGAGCGCAACTTACTCTAGGGATGGCCCTGCATATCTTATGCTGCGTCCAGACTTGCAACAATTCGCCGCGCCGAATAGCGCGCCACATAGCCCCATATAGCGCGGACGTGGACAACGATGAAATTCCCGTCGTTCCAAGGGCTTGTGGAATGATTTCCCGGTGATTCAGAGCTTATTAGTTCTTTGCATCAAAGGAGCGCGCAAATAGGTTGGTTTTTTGGTCTGATGTTTGGCGAACTGTTTCAAGTCTGGACGCAGCTTTACAATTGGAAACTATACTTATAACATAAAAACCGTTTTATATATACAAGATTTCTAAAAACACATATATCAAATTTTCATAAAAAATTAAAGATATTTCGTAAAGATTTTTGGTAATACAGAGGACCAACGGTAATCCGACATACGTTTTGCGAGGCTATATTTTTTTAACGTTTCACTATTAGTTACTTAAAAACTAAAATATTGAAGTTCTGTACCACCAAAAGTCAACTTTTGTGTTACTTCCGGTACAACCGGAAATTGCATTTTACGGCGATAGGATATAAGGTTCATTAAACATGTGTACAAAATCTCACTACCCCTTTTCTACTATCATTTGTTTCTTAACAGTCAATAAAAATGGCGACACCTTTGCACGCCAATTTCCCAAAAACTAATTAAGATAAGTATAATGTGATACATGTGTTATCTTGAAATTGCTTGTGGAATTGACTTTTAAAAAATATATAGGGTGTTCCATTTAAGATAGTAAAGTTAAGAGCACTTCTAATTAAACCGGATGTACTATATAAAATCTGAAATAATCAGAAATTTGCATCATATCCAACCATACATCCGACCAAAATTTCAAAATCGTGTAACACCTTTCGGTATAATGCTTTTTGTATTTTGTCATGATTGATTTGAGTTGTGGGTTTGCGGCATTTGAGTAGAAAAAACTGTTAAAGTTTTAGCTGTTTTGTTGCTGTTCTAATCATACATTTTACATTAATGGCTAATGTAAAAGTGTTGAGTACAGCTCGGCTGTTCTGAACAAAAAATAAAGAGAGCAATTTCCTAAAGTTGAACCATCGAACTAAGACCAACCTAACTAGTGGCAAAAATCGTGTATGACAGAGAAAGAAAATAATCGCAGTATTTTCCATTTCGCTTTTCCTGCTAATGTAAGGACGTATTAGCACTAGGAGCAAGAGAGAAAAAATGCTAGTACCTTTCTTTATCATGCCAGCTGTTGCAAAGCATCAAGTCTGTCTCTAATAAATTAATATTTTAAGGTTTTAAAAATTGATAACAAAAATCTTAAAATACTTTTTGTATCTTAAGGTTCGCGTCCACTAGAGACGGACGGACGAGTGGAAAAATTTCTCAGAACATTAATCCCCCGTCGTTTGTTCCAATGCGACGCGTTTCTAATAGACGCACTCCGACCTGTTTACAAGCCAGGCGGAGCGCAAGGGGGCCGGCCCGTTCGCCCATCCATCCTTAGTGGACGCCCAAGGTTGATAGAGACAAGGTGGCCTAACTTTTCATTTGACAGCCAATAGATGTGACGTCAAAGGTATCCTTTTGAAAAAAATGTAATTATTTCTTTATTGTTTTGTAAATCGTGTTAATCGTGTTTATATTTGTGGGTAAATAGTGGATTAAAAAGACTTTAACCATTGTATAATGAATATTTTTAATTTTAAATTGGTTAAAAAAGGACTTCCATGACGTCACAATATCAGCTGTTTACTGTCATAGCAAAGTTGGGCCACCTTGGTGAACGCCTACCTTTACTGTTCAAAGGTTATTTATGTGACCATTATACCTTTTTTTAACAAATTTAATTTTACAGAAGAAGGAAATCGATTTAAATAAATGCAGTTAAGTTAGTAGTAGATTTCAGTCGAACATGCAATTTCTCAAAACTACTATAATT
Source organism: Listronotus bonariensis (assembly GCA_014170235.1). Taxonomy (NCBI): domain Eukaryota; kingdom Metazoa; phylum Arthropoda; class Insecta; order Coleoptera; family Curculionidae; genus Listronotus; species Listronotus bonariensis. The sequence continues at coordinate 11,373 of JACEGR010002939.1, forward strand.
CAACTCATAACCTTTCAGACCCATTGGTAAGATACTCGAATCTCGGACATACTGTATTAGCACGTACTTCTTTTTTAAAATCGGATCTCGATTTAAATCATCCTGTATGCGTTACCGACTACACGAAGTAAAAGTAAGAAAACGGCCTTAGCATCAGAATAAAGAAAGGCCATATAAATTTACTGGTTTGCTGTTCTCCGCAAGAATTTAAATAATGCCGATCTCTCGCTGTATCGGATCCTGAATTATAGCGTGTAGATTGGATAACGATAAGTCAGAGGTGAATTAGTGAGTTAATAGCTCACGTGTATTTTAAATCTGGCCATCATTTATTGAGCACGACAGGAAATACTGGTGTTTAGTAATAGTGCGGAAACGAGATTTTCGTGTCAGATTAAATCGAGAGGTCCCGCAGTGTTCAGTTGCCACCTAGGCTTAAGACAATTTATTTCAAAAAGGGTATTTGTTTACATTAGGTCCAAGATAAAGCACGTAAAAAATGGATTGTTTTTTTTGTTTATCTAGGTCGTTTTATCAAATTTGTTTGGAAGGATTAGAGCCTAGAGTCCTATTTTCCTTCAAATACTTGATTGACCTAATAGATTAAAAGTTCAAGGTACCCATTCGCATATAGTTTTCCTTCAGTTCTCACGACTGTACAAACTGGACAAAAGGTTTCAACTGTCTTAAGCCACACACTATTCAGTTAACAGAAACGACGCGGCCTTCAGTTTTTGGACTGACAGACTGCAGAAAAACTGTGCTTTCTTCACGCATACGAGCATTTAATCAACTTTGATCTGTCTATAGGACAACAATGATTTTAACAAAAAGGGTAAGAAAAAAGGCTGGCAGCCAATAAAAAGGCAACAAAATCTTTTTTTTTTAAAGATTGGTTGTTACAACGCGATACGTTATCTCATATGACATTAGTGCAAATGTTAAGAACAAGTGTCACAAATGATCTAAATAACTATCTTAAAATGGAATATATGTGCTTCAATGTTTTATCGATAGATAAGAAAAGCAATTACAGACGAAAAACGATTGAGTCAAGGTTATATTTAAGTTTAAAAAAATACCCTCAAAATTTTTGTCACACCGTATTTTTTTTAAATACATTCTAACGCTATATAGTAAAATATGCATTTTTAAATAATACCGAATGACAAAAAAATATTTTTTTAAAATTGAAAAAATTCTCGTAGCTTTGTTTATAAAATTGGGATGAAACATGATAAGTGATATATAAGTTCTGTTATGTAAAGCAAAAAGAAAAATTGCCAATATACAGAGCGTGTAAAAAATTTAAGGTTGTTTTTTAAATTTAAATATAGGCTTAAACATAATTTATTAGGCAAGCCTGTATCAATACCGGTAAACCGGATGCAGGTCGCTTCCTATTCGGATCGTAAACTAAGTACTATTCCTCAAATCTGCCATTTTGCTGGAAAATTATGTAAAATCTTCCAACAGGTTTAAAGTTGGAAGCTGCAGATCCGATCTGTCGTCTTTACTCCATACACGTCAGTCTATCGAGGGATTTCATGTGATCTGCAGACTTAGAATTGTCGGCGGCCTGCAGATGCATTACCAAATTTTAACTAACGATATACAAATTGGCAGTTCTAGAATGCAGCTGAACTTTCATCTTAAGCTGCGTATAACTGAGAAGTGTCATTGTTCTAAAATAAAGTAAGGTATTTCAACCTTAAATAAATTATGACGCTACCGCCATATGATGAAAATAAAAGTAAACATCTATGCGTAACTTTTTCTGGTAAAAGAATAGGAGTTTCGGAGCCAATTTACCAACATAACTAAAATGATGCATTTTTTAAGTTGTGTCACTTTTGAGCTTTATACATTTCGGCTCTATCTGCAAAACACGTCAATAGCTAAGTTTATACGTACGGTTTTTTTCCACGAGTTTTAAGCCAGCTGCTTCTCTTTCTTTTAGAACCATGTTTGCACCCACGACCTCTTTTTTGTATTACCGGTCACAGGTACCTACACAAAAGTGCTACAAGTCAATTTTTATCAACAATTTTTCTTTTCCTTATTTTTAAAAGACCAGACTTACAAAAGGGAATATAAGGAAAATAATTTCTAATTCGCAACCCTAATATTTGCTTTAAAGAAGTTCATTAAATAATTTTTAATTTACACCCTCGTTTTTAAACAAATTTTATAAATATTTAACCAAATTTATTTGACAAGAAGTTTGATAAGTGTAAAGCCAGCTTTAGTAGAGTACAAAAGCAACCAACAAGGACGAAATAAGGGCGCATATTTGTTGATTTCAGCATAATAAACGAACGAAGGCTCTTGTCTAAGGACCGGGGTACTGTGGGTGTCAGGTTCTTAGATCTGCTACCATGCCCGTTGTTTTTATCTAACAACTAACAAAGACAATACTGTAATTCTCTTTACTACTACCTAAAGATTTCTTTTCTGTTGGGGATCGAACCTGCGACATTGAGTAACGAATCAGAGGTGAATTAGTAAGGTAATAGCTTATGTGTATTTTAAAACTGACCATCATCAAGTCTACCTTTTTATGTAAAAGAGTTTTTGACTCAAAATGTACATACACTAAGCCGCAAAAGAAGTTATGATATTGAAAACGTGCGCCAAGTCCCGCAGACAGTGCCCATTATATCCTACATTTAAATTCAAAATAAATTTTATTGGTCTCCCTGTGAAAACAATCTAACTGCCAAATTTCGAGCAAAAGGGTTTATTATTGCCAAAATAATTAAAAAAAAACCAAAATAAATGTGAAACTCTGACACCTTATGTTTTGGTTATTATCAACTTTTGGACAAGGTAAGTTGACTCAAATTGACTTTTTTGATGTCCGGACACAACATCGTTACCATACATGTTGGTGGTAGGGGACTCTTTGATGAAACGTTACTTTTTTCGGTTAATTTAGATAATTATATTAAAAATTAACGAAGGAAATCCCTGTTTGTAAAAATATTTTGATATCTGTCCAGTCAACACATTTAATTACTGCTACCCCTGTAAGCTACCACCAACAAAAGTTGTTGTAAGGAAAAAAGTTGGGCGTCTCGTCAAACTGAAGCTACTCACGAAAAATTAGCTTGTTAGTTCTGGTTACTTCTAAACTTAAAAAACATCTAAGAAAGTGGTGTTGCCAAGACGCAGCATTGGTCAAAGCCATGAACTAAAATTAAAAATATAGTTTTTACTGTAAATGCTAGTTTTAAAAATATTGAGTTTAAAGATGGACCTTACATCTTTTACATAAAAATACGATGGCAAATTTTTCAATTACGCTGTAAATTGGTGTTGGATTTGGTACTGATGTGACCAATATAATTAAATCAAAAATTGTTAGGTACATTTGAAGTAAAAGGTCTGTTTTATTTTGAGCTAGTCAGCCTTATAAGTTTAACAAAACTCTATAAAACACCTAAATTCAAGTTAGGGCATTTTTTAACGTTTATCATATTGCAGATTTACCACTAATTCACTATTACACTTTCAATTGCAATTGAAAAAATTAGCCAATAACTATCCAAGTTTTCAATTCAATTGTTATGGAGGGTGGGTCTAATGTGTCTCTCTCCCTTGCATTAAATGGCATTAGGCCAATTAAGAGAAATACTATTTTTGTTTGTCCTTGCGGTTATGTCCTTTTGTCATAGCAACTTGCGGGATGATATAGTTATTGCTTATAATGTTAACAATTGCTCCAGTGCAATTTCTAATTCTTTCTAGGTAAAATATTGGTTTGCCATCTTAAAATACACCAAACAAGTACACTAAACTACAATAAAAAATAGCTCGACAAAAAGACATGTGGTTTGCATCCGCTAAAAAGGTTATGCTAACACCCGGTGTTGCGTTAACGCTACAGTCAATTTTTTTGTGCACGCGCAATTTTTTTATTATTTTTGGTACAGGTTTATTTAGGTAATAATAATCTTTTTTCAAAAAGTTTAATAAATATTTTCTGCTTTACTTTACTTACTTTATGATAGTTTTACTATTTTGGACAACCAAAAAGTATGAATTGAGTGTGCGTTTACGCAACACTGGTCGAAAATGGATTAAACATAATATTACAATATTTGATATAAATATTTTTACAATAATAAAAATTATAACAAAAAAACTCTGGGTATTCCTTGTATTAAAAGAAATTAATTACCGCTACTTTGTAACGGCCCATTACAAATTTATGAGGTGAATCTGCAACATTAATTAAGAACTTCCAATTAATACTGCCAATAATTTCTAAACATATATTTCCATAATTTAATCCTAAAATTAAAATATAAGATTATCCGGAAATATCTTAAGACATTATGTGGCTTTATCATATTAAGCCGATATTATAGATTTAGATTCCAAACCAGATCTTAGCACGCGTGGAATTTTTGCTGGTTTTACGAAAGATTTTATGTATCCTGTATTAATATTTAACGCACTTTATGTAATATCTAATACACAAGGAATAAATTAGTTTTAGCTTTAAACTATTTATAAGCTAATGTTTTAAAGTTAAGTAATTCCATTTATGACGCATTTACCTTTACATTTTTAATTTTTATGATTTAATTATTATCAGACATGCAATTTGTTTATAATTTAATTTGTACCGGGATATAAATTTATACCTTACCCTCCTCCCCTTTAAAAACTATTTTTTTAAATGTTTTTTAACGTATATTAAGTACAATGAGAAGTATGGTTTTTATCTATCGAACATTCCTAACATTATGGGTTTGTTCCTACAGGAGTCGAAAACTATGACACTATGACACAACAAAAAATTTGACATTTAATATCAAAAGATTTTTCAGATTATCCTAAAACCAAAGCTAAACATTTAAAAAAATTTAAACCTAAATAATAGTTAACTTTCAAATTTTTATTTAATTTAATCTTGACAACGGTGGTAGACTTGCACCGAAACGTCGATTTTTAGTTTTCCAGTTACTTATTTAATTTTTGGGGTTCTTTTGGAGGTTTTTCTTTATTTTGTTTTAGAAAAAAACAATCCGTTTTTGGCGTTTACCAAAATAAATACCATCAATTCAATGAATTCACCGAATCAATACAAAACATATCTTCAATAAGTGCTATGCTAAAATGTAATTGAACATTTCCATACCATGGAAGAGCTCCTCGGTAATTTTTGTTGCTTCTAAATATTAGAAATGAAGCTAGTAAGCACTAAGACCTGTTGAGGTGATGACTTTAAAGATTGGTGATGATGTAAAAAACTTCTTAAAAAAGCCTTCTCTTATCTTCATTTAGAGGTACCTTTTCTAGTACGTGTTTTTGGATAGATGAGAGGGTCCAAATTTCAAACTGTCATGCTATTTGTGTTCAGTGCTGCTTTGCAATTTATGCTGGAAAGACTTAGACCTCCAGCACAACGTCTAAAACTTGTTTTAACTGTTTTATTAAAATCATTATTCTCCGAGAAATGTGTTTCGTTCGTTTCGGGCAACTTATGGCTCACGCATAATCAACGTACTGAGCCTACTATTCGCTGTATCATCACAAAAATTTCGAATTTTCATTATTTAATAGTTTTTGACTAAATGAGCCACATCCAGCAGCAGTGCAGAAAATATATAGCGGCAGTAGCTGCGAGTAGTACGTGATGATTCTGATTTGGCGCTTGGAAATTGAAGCTTATTAACAGACCATGTTAGGTGCAGTTAAGGTCAATATTTAAAAGCCATAATCTTTTAGAAATAAATGTTAGATACAGTTCTTCCCTATGATAATAAATACTACTTAATAAACTTTTTTTTATTATTATTTTTTTAAAGTACCTCCAAATGAATCACTTCCTTACAATACATAGAACTTATATTATCTAACTGATACAACAATGATTGCATGTCTCAAGTAATTAAAATACTTAAGAACAATTTTACGTTTTGACACCTGAAGCTTTCATTACAATACTTTTCCTACAAGTCTATAAATTATGAAAATAATACATTTCTTGTAACGTTTTATTTAAGATTATCATTATCCTAAACCTAGCACCATGCGACTTTGGGTAATTTTACTACATCAAAGAACAGCTTAAAGAGAGTCGTTTATAGTAAATAGATCTTAATAAAATTTGCAATTTCGTACAAAACGAGAAGTGGGTAGTCAATTTTGATGAATGGTTTGCTCGTATAAATAACTAAATTAACTGTGATAAAGAGTATTTTAACCTACGATAGAAGAAGCGGAAGACATTCGGTATTTTGTAAAAGCTTAAAATTTTTCAGCGCATGCTCGCAACATAGGTAGAAGCGATGGGAGACTTTGAAGTTGGACTCATAGTGGCTTTGGCAGGTTCCAGTTATCAATGGTTAATTAATTAAAAGACAGTTTTGACAGTTCCGGCTCCTTGGCAGACAAACATTTATGTGTGGCCCTATGGCCCAATGAAGTTGAATATTTGTGTTATTTAGCAAGATACGACAAACATTATTAATATATGAATGGTAGATTTTCTAAATAGTTTAATGTATACAGAATCTTTAAAAAACAATTTTTTCAATAACTAACCTCACAGCAATAACCTTTTTTTTTGGACACTTTGTATACATCGAAATATTTTTAGCACGTGTAAATTTGAAAACCCAACAAATCTTATACAAGATTTTTGTTATATCTTGTTAAATATCAAAAATTTTGGAACTCCTCATATCATAGGGCCACTTCAAAATGTTTGTCTGCCAAGGTGTTGAAACTGTCAAAACTATCTGGAGACTAAGGAAATATCTCAAATAGATACTCAAGTAACATAATATAAACTTCAGCTTTTAGACAATGACAAAAGTTAAGTTTTAATTTAGTAACCATTGGTACCTGTTATCTGCCAAGGCTACTATTGGTCAAACTTCACAGTCTCTCATCGCTGTTACATATGTCGGGAGCATGCACTGACAAAATTTTAGCTTTTACAAAATGATGAAGGTCTGCCGCTCACGGGCGTTTGGACTATACGTACATAGTTGGTAGTAGTAATTTTTATCATTAAATCATTCACATAAAATCGGATTTATTCTCGGAAAAGGTGCTGTAAATATCAAGTCGTTCCCTGACAAAAGCCATAAAACTAGATTCGTATCAGTCACTACCAAAAAACTTGCCATTCCTAGTCTGACGGGGAAAATGTAGATTTCTCCGATTATATGCCAGCTGCAAATATTAAGCAAACACAAATCTTCATCTTTATAAACTTGAAATGCTTAAGATCGTTACAGTTCAAAGATTTCGAGTTCGTTAGCCTCGTGCATACCCTATCAAAAATACTGATGCATTGGATTGCTTTATCATAAACCGATTAAGTTATAGACGTTAATTATAATAACTAATTCTGGTTAATTACATTAGGTCGGAGTGTGGGTGATATATATATATATATATATATATATATATATATATATATGTAAATATTTAATAAATTGTTTTAATGAAGTTAAGAGAGTTAAGAAATTTTCACGCGACAGGAACTGTCAGGATATCGACTTAATTTAAGAATAAAACGGTAACTATATAAGATAATATAATCAATAGCTAAAAATTTAAGAGTCAGATTCAAAAATAAGAAATAGGTAATATAAGTAGGAAAGTAACCCACTTTTTGTATTAGCAATTTATTTGGACAATTTAAGTCCTAAAGAGAAGTCAGGGAAGATAAAGGTGAATGTCTATGAAAAATACAAAATTTGAGAAAACACTATTTTAGTGTTGTGAAGCGAAATTGTTTTGTGTTAGAGAAGCAATAAATTAAAACCCATGCCTAGAAAAAAATCGTGTCAAGGTTGTCACTCAGCTACTTTTTGCATTAAAATAATTTTGGTCTAGTGGTCTAGTTTCAAGGGTGCAATAGCTACTTTTTTTTAATTGGAAGGAAAGTCATGTAGCACCTCGTTATAAAGGCCATATTATTCTCTACTTAACAACACTTGGTTTTTAAAAATTGGCCGAGCCTTTTAGACTTACAAGCCAATTTTCAAAAACAAATTGGCATTAAGCAGAGAATCAAAGAACCTTTAAAACAAACTGTCACGTGGCCCCCTTTCTACTTGAAAAACAAAGCTGCTAATGCCTCCTAAATCATTTTTAATCCAGAGAGTAGTTTAAATGGCACCCTCTTAACCCAGATTGTACCCGATCTCTGATATCTTGTTCCATTCAAAAGATAAGGGGAGAAGTTTACATTACCCCGACTTTTTATATGTATTATTTTTTATAAACATTTTGCAGGGTCACCCAAATCTTTAAATTGTTATGCCGCCTCCAGACATTGGTCCAATTTACGACAAACTTTGGCAAACACCATTGTGTGGACGGGTAGTTCGTCTGGATTCGCCTTGATTGTCCCAACTTTTAACACACTTATTTTCTTACAAACAGTTTGCCAAATGTTTCGACAAATAGTTTGGCCACAATTTCACCCAATATGTGGCAGCAGCATTAAACTAGTACTATTTTTAACGCTCTTTCAGATTAAACATTAGAAAAAAACAACTATTGACAATGATGTTAAGTTACCGAGTTAACGAGCATATTTTACATGGATTACCCTATACAGGGTGTCTAGTAACTCAACCGACAAACTTGAAGGGGTGATTCTACAATTAAAAATAAAGGAAAACACTGTCATATAAACATATATCTTAAACATCTTAGTTTTTAAACTGCCGGGTGTTAAAAATTTAGAAAAAATATATTTATCTTTATTATAACTTTTATACCAATTAATTTTTTTCTGGAAGACATCTCCAATGTATTAGAAGACATTTTTTGACACAAAAGAAAAAAAATACCAGTGTCGTCCATGAAGGGTTTTAAGGTAAATATTTTTAAGAATAAAATGGTACGCCACTGCATTTTTCTAAAATATTTTTTTTGAATTCTTATTTAGTTTTCTGACTTTTTTTGGCTGATGTACGGTTCTCGTGTGAATAAATAAAAACCACTTCTTGGCATGGTCAAATCCCTATTTAATTAAAGAATTAAAACCATAGACTGTAGAATTGGATATTCGCAATACGAAAATGACCATGCCAAAAAATGTTTTTTAAAAAACAACAAAAAAAGTAAAAATCAAATCTTGTTCTAAACTAAACGAGGAATTAAAAATAATATTTTATTTAGGAAAAATGCAGTGACGTACCATTTTTCTTAAAAACTATTTACCCTAAACCCCTTATAAACGACAATGGTGAAAATTGATGTTCTTCTGGTATGTCAAAAAATGTCTTCTAATGCATAGGAGACGTCTTCCAATTTTTTTCAAACTAACTTAATTGGTATAAAAGCTATAATAAAAAAAAACGATAATTTTTTAAAACCTAACACCCCGTAGTTTAAAAACTAAGAGGTTTAGGACATATGTTCATATATAGTTTTTTCTTATTTTTTAATGTTAAATCACCCCTTTAAGTTTGTCGGTTGAGTTACTTGGACATCCTGTATATTCTATATCCATTTAAAACATTTATTAAAGAGCTTCAATAAAAAAAAAATATATGTAGTGTATCCAATTTTTAATGGTATCGGAAATATGGCCATCGTCGGGTCATTAATAGTAAAGTTGCTTTTTTTAAATAAAACACCCCATACATATATTGTATTACCATTAAAAAGTTATTTCAAGGAACTATTAAAAAATGTAAATGAATTGAAAACGCCATGTTTAATTGTTTTTTTAAGCACGTTATTCAGCTGTACAAATACTACTAGTTTTCTTATTTAACAAACAATAGTAAAGACGTTAGGTATATTTATGAGATCTTAAAGTACATAGGTTAGATTAAACTTGCCCAGTTGTCATTATATCAGTCATTATTAGGAAAATACTACCTCTTATAGTTTTAAAAATATGGCCATTCAAATATAAAAAAGCTCAAGAAATCAAATATACTAAAAATTTAACATAATTTTTGAGATTTGGTTGACTTTTAATATAGTCCAAAAGCCTGTGAGCGGCAGACCTTCATTATTTTGCAAAAGCTGAAAGTTTATTAACGCATGCTCCTAACATAGGTAGAAGTGATGGGAGACTATGAAGTTTGACTAATAGTGGCTTTGACAGGTATCAGGCTCCAAAGTTTAATAAACTAAAACGTACCATTTGCCATTTTGTCATAACTGAATTTTATGTTATGCTACTTAGGTACATATTAAGAGATATTTTCTTAGTCGTCAGACAGTTTTAACAGTTGCAACCCCTCAGCAGACAAAGATTTTGGAATAGCTCAAGGGTCCAAGGTAGTCCAATATTTCTGTTACTTAACAAGATATAACAAAAAGTCTTTTATAAGATTTGTAGGGTTTATAAATATAGACATAGGCATATAGACTTTTTGTAATAATATAAATAAAAAGAAATTTTAAAGTTCATCGGACCATGGGGCCAAACAAAAATATTTGGCTGCCAAGTGGTTGGAATTGTCAAAACTGTCTGCTGACTGAGGCAATATCTTTTAATAGGTACACAATGGGTAACATATGACAAATTCAGCCTATACAAAATGACGAAAGTTTTGTTGCCAAAGCCAATATAAGTAAAACTTGTTAGCCTCCCCTTGCTTATATCTACAGTGCATCTCTTAATGTCCACCGCCCCCTTTTATTTTTTCAATTTAAAAAAGTATACCTTTGGGATATAAAAAGAAGACTAAATAGTACATTTTATAGTGAAATTGACAGATACATATTTAAGATGGCGGCATTTTTATTGTCGCAAATTCATATAAATTTCTTTCCCAAATTAATTTTAAAAATTATAAATAATTGGATATATTATATTAGTAAATAGAAAATAGTTGGTGATACTAATAAGGAACGTTAAAACATAGCAAAAGAAAAAGCTAGATCTAATAGCTTATCAAGTTAATTGATGTAATTAAATATCTTTACGCCATCCGCCATCGGCATTCGCAATCTATTAGAGGGCATTGTAATTGATAATACTACAATAGAATGGAATATATCTTAACGATATAGTTAGTAATGAAACTTTTTCTACTGGACCACATGCAGGCATTCATTGACTACCGAAAACAAGTTTTTTTTTTAATGAGTAATCAACAAATATGGTTTGAATGTATCGGAAGATAATGAAAAAACGATAAAATTACTTTATGTAGGGTAAATGTCTGTTTTTTATATTTCCAAATTTAAAAAGGAAAATAAATCAGCAGCCTGCAATTTATTTGTCTCCCCTATTTTTGATTGTAGCACAAAATTCATATTAATCTTAAGTGTGTATTTTATTGTTAGTAATCGATTAGGGTAGAAATATTTTTAAATATTAAAAAAATGTAAATGAATTGAAAACGCCATGTTTAATTGTTTTTTTTAAGCACGTTATTCAGCTGTACAAATACTACTAGTTTTCTTATTTAGCAAACAATAGTAAAGAAGTTAGGTAAATTTATGAGATCTTAAAGTACATAGGTTAGATTAAACTTGCCCAGTTGTCATTATATCAGTCATTTCATAAAGTTATTCGGCCTATTTAAATATATATTTTTTTATTTCTGATAAAAACTGGCCAGGTCAAATCTAATCTACTTTAGAATCTCACACATATTTGGATTTTGTACAAAACTTGGTACTCTTTTATAAAAGAATAGTTTTAGAATTGAACTAAGCACATGTATGTATTTTACATTTATGTTTTTGATAGTGATATCATTACTTTTTGTAAAGAAAACCAGGAAGGTATTTAGATTTAAAATGTTTTCTTTCATTTCCGCTGCATAGTTTTCTTGTTTATGCTATTGTCTACATTTTCTTAAAAGTTAGAAATAACACGCTCTGTCTTTATGCCCAAATTAGCAATAGTACAAGATCCGGCTATAGAAATGGACCTTTTTATGATTTCTTTTTAACAATAAAAGGTATTCATAAATAAAGTCCCGGGGTCATGGCTAACCATATCCTAGGCTGATATAGTGTAATTAAAAATTTAAATAAAAAAATAAAATGACATTATTTTTAGCACATTTCTTTTTAACTTAAGTAAAAAGAAAGTTTATAGTATGGAGTATGGTAGTATAATGCCACAACCGGGTTGGCTTTTAAAATCCTGGGCTAAGTTAGGCATTACATAAAAAAGAGTTAAGAGATTAAATTTGTTTTAAAACTAAAAGAGGATTTTAAAAAGATTCTTATTTTTGTAAAATACAGTGGCGTATCATTTTTTCTGAAAAAATAATAACCTTAATACCCTTAGGGAGCCTTAAAACTTTAAATCGCGCCTAACCTAACTTAGCCCAGGATTTTAAAAGCTAACCCCATACCATTGGATTCGTAATAAAAAAGTCCACATTTACGTGTTTGATTTTTTTAAATAAATGACGGTAAATACATACCCTTAAGTTACCTTGTTGGCAGGTATTAGGCCCAGGAAAAAGGTAGCCAACCCTGCTGTGTCATTCCACATAGTATGAACTTTTATAAGAGGACAAATGGACCAAACATTTTGGAACGTCCCTTTGATAAAACTGGTCGCATGGTCCAAAACTAATAATTACAAAGTTTTATTCGTTTGACAATATACCGGGTGAAATATAACTAAAAATATTGTGAACACCTAGTATAAAAAAGTATCCATTTTGGGAATTTTAAAAATATACATTTTTGGGAAATTTAAATATAATTGGGTTACTTAACATTGGGAAATTTGGTACATAAAACAATACGTGAAGTGTCAAGGTTTAAAAGTATGAATCAAACAATTTTCTAGGTTACTCTTATAATAATAAAACAAAAACATTAAACAAGCGAGTAGCCTAGAAATGCAAAACAAATACTGAAAAATTTAATATTTAAAGAGAACAAAATTTTAAGACGGGGATTGATTGTTTATTAGATAAGAAAGAGTTAGTAAAGTCAAGTAAAGAGTTAAAGTTTGAGTTAAGCCCCGTACGGGCTATCCCTAGGGATATGCCCGTACTAAATTTAATTAGTTCAATAAGTTAAGTTGGTTTTTAATGCAAAGTTAGTTGTGATGGTCCACCGGTCTCATTGTCCCAATAGATAGTTCCATATGGTACATTTGCCCAGTGACGTAAAGTGACCCTATATGTAATTCCAAAATTTTATACGTCACATATGGTGGAGGCGCCCCCGTTCCCAGTGACCTTGTGAAACGTCGGTTATGGTAAGCTGTGCCCGCCCCAGTTCCAGTGCCCTTTGTGAAGCGATAGGAAAAGTCGCTTATGGTACGCCCTTCCTACCCCTCAGTGTATTTGTGGAAGAAAATGCCATATATATGGTAAAGGCGTCCCGTTCCCCGGAGAAGAAATGTGTGTGAAAGGACGAAGATGGGGAAAAAATATGTTGCGTAGCGTAGCTGCAAGGAGGTAGCAGCGTAGCTACAAGAAAAGGAAGATAAGGTATATCTTCAGTTTTGAAATATGGCTAAATGGTGTTAGCCAGAGTTGATAAAGAAGAATATGGAAATATATTTATTTGTGTCGAAGTTGTATGGTACGTCGTGAAGACGGAGTTCAGAAGCAGCATGAGGCTGCATTAGCACTGGAAGCCGCAGCTCTAGTATGGGGAAGAGCTCTGAAGTATGGTCTTGAATGGTGGGGTACAAGACTAGTCTAGCGGCCCTGAGAAAGCTCAGGATATGGGGAAATTGGCATGAAGTTGCAGTAACCTGATGTGGAAGAAGAAAATGGGAATGAAAGGCAGACAATGGTACGTGGAGAAGTACGGGACAAATGGCCAATGGAACGCACCATCAAGGACATGGACAGGCAGGCAAGGTGGACGCAATTTTTTTATAAAGGCTAGTATAAGAAGAATGTGGAATATTAGGTTAATTTCTACGTATAAATATAAAAGAAAAATTGATTTTCTTTTTATGTAAGAGATATTTTTTTGTTTTTAAACTATCCAATAAATTTAAAAAGAGCAAAAGATAAAATAGAAAAAAATCACCTAATTAATAGTACATGTAAAACATAGTTAATTATTTTCTTTCCCACTGGTATATTAAATAAATCATTGAATTACTTTTTAATGGTTCAACGTTTTGCTGACGAGACAAGGCCAAGTTCACTTTTATTGTTACAGGACTGGTCAGTTTTAAATAACACAAACTTTTTTGCTTATTTAGCTGTTTGTGTAGTACATAAATATCTAGTAAACTTAAAGATTAATAAAAAAATTACAATTTATGAGTAACAATAATTAGGTCATTTTTTGTCTAAAAAATAATCTTACCGTTAAAACTATATTTATTTAAAGTACCTACTTAAAGAAAAGCTTAAAAAAGGTTTTTAACAATTAAGCTAAAATCTTATTTGAACTAATTATTTCAGCAAAAACATCTCTAGAACTTTTTAAATAATTATTTTAGATAATTTATCCGGAAGAATTTTTTAAAATTTCAAAAAAAAGAGTCATAATGTTAAATATAACCTAAATGAATTATTTTTAGAAAAAAAACTATTTTTACATTTTTTCGTGCATTTTTTTGAAAAAAAATTAATTGGAAAAAAACAAAAAATTTAATAAAACGTTAAGATTATTTACGATAAATATAATTTATATAATAAGTAACATAATGTTAGGTTTTAAATATTTGTAAGCTATATGGAACTATCGTTTTTCGATAATATTGCTAATTTTTTTTAAAGGTTTAAAGTAAATTTGTCTGATTTCTAATAGCGTTGTGGGTCCAACGCTTTCAGGGAAGGGGCATATGTGAACACCTAGTATAAAAAAGTATACATTTTGGGAATTTTAAAAATATACATTTTTGGGAAATTTAAATATAATTGGGTTACTTAACATTGGGAAATTTGGTACATAAAACAATACGTGAAGTGTCAAGGTTTAAAAAGTATGAATCAAACAATTTTCTAGGTTACTCTTATAATAATAAAACAAAAACATTAAACAAGCGAGTAGCCTAGAAATGCAAAACAAATACTGAAAAATTTAATATTTAAAGAGAACAAAATTTTAAGACGGGGATTGATTGTTTATTAGATAAGAAAGAGTTAGTAAAGTCAAGTAAAGAGTTAAAGTTTGAGTTAAGCCCCGTACGGGCTATCCCTAGGGATATGCCCGTACTAAATTTAATTAGTTCAATAAGTTAAGTTGGTTTTTAATGCAAAGTTAGTTGTGATGGTCCACCGGTCTCATTGTCCCAATAGATAGTTCCATATGGTACATTTGCCCAGTGACGTAAAGTGGCCCTATATGTATTTCAAAATGTTATACGTCACAATATAAAAAAATAACAAGGGTAAAATACCTTTATTTTAAAAATAGGACAAAATTGTTAAAGTAAATGTTGTAGAGAATTAAATTTTATGTCAAATATAAAGGTAAAGAATTTGGGTAAAGAAATATTTTTGTCAAATTTACATTATGCATTAATAGTTTTTAAAACCCTTCACTTAAATCAGCGAATTTTTAAAAAATAATTAATTTTCTTTTAAATTTTGCTTTCTCTTACCCTCTATTTAAGTTGTTTACTGAATGTAAAAAATTGACAATTACATTTTTTTACTCTTATGACTTAACTTAGAATTTTGACATAAAATTTAATTTCCTACAACATTTACTTATACAAATTTATTCGATTTTTAAAAATAAAAGTAGTAATCTCCTGGGCATGTTTCATACTTTCGATCATAACTCGCCCCGAGTAAAATTTTGTGTTTATTACTTTTGGACCATCCGACCAAATTTCCCAAAATATTAAAAAGTTATAAAATATACAGGATTATCAATAAGAAAAATTTACTTTTTTTGTACCTTGCATATTTTAAAATTTGATAACTAATTTAGGAAATACAAATTAAGAAAAAACCCTGACATTTTTATTTCTTTGGTATTTAAAAATAGGAACTTAAGAGGGTGTAAATTTATAGCTTGACACCCGGTACACCATTAAAAAAACATTTTATTGTGCCTTTCTTGGAGTATCTAACAATGAAACATTGGTGGCAGCAGAAATCTTTTCTCCCTGCATTTGAAATATCAAATTAACAACTCGCATACGACATTAAATTGTCAGTTAACTTGCATGATTTTTAACCGACTTTCAAAAAGACGAAGGTTATTAATTCCTCCCATATGTTTTTGTTGCGCGATTGTGCACTTCTGCGGTGAACCGTTAAAAAAACTAAGTCAGGATCGCAAGAGCGAAAGGTACTAGACCTATTGTTCTCTCTGCCGTAGTTTGTGCGACAAAGCTGTAGTAGCGCCACCTATTGGTGTAACGTCAAACAAATATTATAATTATACGAGGTCAGTTTACAAATTGCTATCACATCCTTTAACAAAATTTACTCTTGTTACCGAACTAAAATAGAGACCACAGTAAAGAGCACAGGGACGTCTAATTTAATTTATTGACATTCGGGGAGGTCATAGTTAGTTTTGGTTAGTAAATCTTTTTATTTTGTTTTATTAGGAAATAAAAAAAATAAAAAACCCCAAATAATCATCACCCTCCAATGTGCTAGTTTTGTATGACCATCTGTAACGTTTGAAGCCAATTAAATTACACGGCATTGTGCTGTTTAATGTAGTCTTTGAAAGAGGTATTGGTAGTGTTTTATAGTGTATGATTAATGATTTAATAAAAGAAGAATAAATTAGAAAATAAAAAACTGACAAAAAAGCAAAAAATAAACACTTTTTAAAGAACAATTCACCGAATTAAAAAAATATCAAATAAAAAAATGAAGTCGGGTAATAACATCTGCGGTAAACTACTAAATGTTATTAAACAAATAAGCTAATGCTTTTTATACTTTAATACTATAATAAAATGTTACTCGACATAATATTTTCTTGAAGTCGGTTTAAGTTTTTTTAAAGAGCGTTTATTAATTGACAATACATTGATGTCGCATGCGACACTGTAAATTAAGATTGGCCTGAACTTTATTCAAGACACCTGCGTGCAGGATCTATGAAACTCAAATTTTCAATGGTGTATTATGACAAGACCATCATTCACAGACATTCGATCATAACATAAAATTTATAGTACTTACGCTCATTAAAGTAGTAAACGAAACTTTTACTTAATTAAACAAGTAGGTCGTGAGGATAAATTGCATTTGACCATTTTTATTAACTAAATTAAAAGCGACATTAAAATTGCATTGTCGGCATTGTAAAGCCTGGACTCGTTTTCGGTCCAATTACTTTCAGCAGGTGGTCGAATCACGAGTAAATTTCTTGAGCACCGTTAATAATTATTTATTTTTTCACACCAGTAATTAAAGATTTAAACACCATCTGCCCCAATCTTTTGGTTTCCTAGAGCCAAAAGTAAAACCGGAAGTTGTTCTTTTACGGTGATCAGGTATAAGGTTTATTAAATATGTGTAAGAATTTGCATAGGCTCTTTTCTACCATCATTTGTTTTTTAACAAATCAATAAAAATGCTGGTTAACATGGCATTTTCGAACGCCAATTTCCCAAAAACTAATTAAGATAGGTATACCATGTGGAACATGTATTTTCTTAGAGTTGTCTGTAGAATTAATTTAGAGCACATAAAATCTGAAACATTAGAATTTTGCATCCCATTTAACCACACTCGACCAAAATTTTAAAATCGTGTGACACTGATATCGGATATTTTTTAGCATATACTTCCTTTATTTTAGGTTTTATATTTGAAACACAATAAGAACTTGCATTACTAAACGAAAACCCTTAAGAAAATTATTTAGAATCTGTCAATGTAATTTTGTAATTTGACGTATTAAAATTAAAAAGTTAAAAATAGAAGTGTTCATTTAGTAGCTATTTGGAATATTATAAAGATAAAAAATATTTGACTGGATATGGGAAAAAATGTAATTTTGTGGAAAGTTACATTTTATTACCTATTAACAGAGATACAAAGACAAATTTTTCCTGTCATGGAAAAAAAACTTTTTAATAAAACGTTCTGCATGATACAAAACCTAAAAAGCAACCATCAGATATCAAATTGTATCAGTCGTCTACGTAGTTTGGCCAAAATATTATTTTTGCTTGTATAAAAAAATTTATAAAGAAAAACCTTTACTAATTAAAAACTTTTAAATATGCAATTTTGTTTATTCATATTTTTTTCCGATAATAATGAAAATTTAGTTTTGTAATTTTTGCTTATAAAGAAAAAAAATTATAAAGAAGAAACTTTAATAATTAAAAAATTGTAAATATACAATTTTGTTAATTTATATTTTTTGCGATAATAATGAAAATTTAGTTTTGTACAAAACCACTAAACAAAAATTTCATGTAAAAAACACAAATAGAATAACAAAGTGCGAAGTGTTTAAAACAATTAACACGAACTGAAATAAGGGAAATATCAATCCGAAGATAGGTCTATAAGTATTTAGAGTTACTATCCTAACAAGAAGAAATAAGTTTTTATTTTTTTGTTTATTATTATTGCCAATAAGCTCGTCTTAAACTATAGTTTCAGTTAATATCTAAGTCTTTATTACCAATTTTAGGAAAATTAAATTTTATTAGAAATCGTTAAAATCAAATAAATCATAGACACGATAAACTCTTTTATCTTTGTTTTAGTATAGGTCTGACTTAGCTTTTTTCAATAAAATTTTTATAGCAATTCTATTTTATTGCAGCTTTATTTTTTCCTTATAAAGTTAGGTCGAATACAAAGTTGCCAGTTGGTAAATTGTTGATTTTTTCATATAGTTAAAAACAGGGAAAACTAAAACCCCTTAAACTTGTTATTTTTCGAGATATGAACCAAGCATATGATTTTTATTTATTAAATTAAAGCGGATAAGAGCTTTTTAAAAGTATATAGATACCTAATAGTTATTTTATATTTATAGACCCTTAATTAATGTTTTTAATTTTAAAATTGAATTTTGCATAGTGGGCCATGATATAGATTTTACAACAAAAAAATAAAGTAAGCCCTTTGTTCATAATTTGTTTAAATTTTACAGCAATATATAGTTTTAACTACTTTACCCTGCCCAGCACCCCTATTCACCCCTTAGTTCCTTAAGTCTATTCACTTATTATTTAATTAAAAACTGAACATTTTGGATCAGCGCCACTGTGTTTATACTCAAAACAGTGTCCAAAATCAGTATGTATCCATAACTTTTAGAAATATATTCGATTTAAAACATTACAATAGAAAAACATGTATGAAACTGATTCAAAATGTATAAACTTCAGTACTTAATAATTTTGGTTACAGTATTATACATGGTTTTACTACTATTTTGTTTTAAATCGAATATTTTTCTAAAAATTGTGGATACATACTGATTTTGGACACTACTTTGAGTATAAATACATTGGCGCTGATCCAAAATGTTCAGTTTTAAATTAATTAATAAGTGAACAAACTTAAGTAACTAATAAAAAATAGTAAATAGAAGTACTGGGTGGCGTAAAGAAGTTAAAACTTTTATGTTGCTGTAAAATTTAAACATTACAACTTAAAAATGGACAAAGAAGCAAATTTAAAGGAAAATTTACTAATTTTTAATATTTCCTTAAAATTCGCTGCCTTAAGCCAAGTATTGTAACACTTATACAATTTTGTCTTAGCTATTTTTCATATTTTTAGTTATAATTCGCCTTGTATATTACCAATCGAAGTTTTCCGAAAAGGACCTTTAAAAATTCTAAAAAAATGTTTCCATCCTTGCACACACTGTATGTTACTTAGGTACCCATTAGAAGATATTTTCCTTAGTTGGCCGGCAGTTTTAACAGTTCTAACCCTCTGGCACACAAACATTTGTCCCATGATTCGATAAAGTTTAATATTTCCGTTAATTAAACAAAATATTATTTGGCTTTTCTCCAGAATAAAATGAAAAAGTTTATTTAACATTTTAAGAAAATTAAAACTTTTATACCTTATAAAGAACTATTCTGCTCTTACACAATATAATAAAAGTTGTTATTACTTTAAAAGAAATAAAATAATGAAATATTTACTATTAAGTTACTTACAATATAAAGGTTCCAATCTATAAACAAAGGTTCATTAGCACTTGGTTAAAATTATTTTATTCCAATAAAATAAAATCTTAATAAGGTGCCAGACGGGAACTGGGCCAATTGTTGCGTCTCAAAAATGTGGTAAATTTAATAAAATTAAATTTAATCTCCCAGAAAACATTTATTTTTAAATATCTAGTAAATCGTGATATTTTTGATAAAGAAGTGACTTGACTAGCTAAGCTTAAAAACTTAAAAAACTATAATATTAATTTTCTCCATTTAAACATGTTTGTAGCTGCAGTGGTTTCTGAGATGTACTGCCTGTACTAAACATGAAAAACTCATCCCGTATTCAATCCCTCATTTTTTTTCGAAAAATACGAAAACCAGGTTTTGGTATACTTGAAGGCTACAATATACAGAATCATTCAGCAAATTATACAAATAGATAAAGCGTGGAAAAGAGACAGTCTATCACGAATACCGGCATATAAACATGTCGGATGTGGTGACTAATAGTGCTTGTTTGGTTATTGCATAACTGGCAGATATACTTTAAAATAGCTTATTTGATTTATCCAGAAATATATTTGGTAATATGTAATTTACTTTACTATTATTTATTTTGTAGTAGAAAAATTAAAGAACAATTTTGGTTTGACTATTTTTGTTTAAATTTTGAGTGTAAAATTATGTTTTGGTTAGTTCTAGTAGCCCATAAATGACAAAACGGCCAGTTAGGGTCTGTTTAATCAATATTATAATATTTATTAGATATTAAACAAATAAATAAGGCAAATTACCAACTGGACATTTCCGCTTTCAATGTGTTTTAATTAATACAAGAGTAGTAGTCATGCAGTGTGGACATGTCTTGTTTAATTTAATTATCATACCATTACTTTGATATTTTACAAAAATAAATGATTTTAAAATGATTTTAATATTTAATAAATCGATATAACGACAATAAACCAACAAAAAATAAAACTTATTAAAAATATAAAAATAATAAACAAAAGAGTCGAGTAATAACATTTAGTACTTAAGTATAAAAGATTTTGTTTATTTACTCATGAACATTGAGTAGTTGAGCACATATGTTATTACCCTACTTCTTGTATTTTAATTATTATTTTCAACTTTTTAAAAGGTTAATAATATATTTTTTTAAAGTCTTTTAAAAATGTTTACTTTTCGGTTTTAATTTATTATTATTACTATTAAATCGGTAAACATACACTAAAAACACTACTAGTACCTCTTTTAGTTCAGTGAAAAGGGTAGATTTTACCCCAAGGTTATCGATTCTGCTTGCAACGCTGATCTCTTCTTTTTAACCGACTTTATTCTTTATTATCTTAGCATATACCTATCTAGAGGCAGCTTTGACGCACGAACAAAGCAGCAAAGAGAAAAAAATTGGTCTAGTACCTTTCTCTTGGCAATCCTAAGTTGTGTTTTTATGGGACCACCGCGGAAGCGCACGCTTCAATAAAAACAAAGTTTTTAAAATTGGTCCACAAAACGCGTAACGTATACACACAAACACACAAAAAACATACAGGCGAATTAAAAACCTTATCCTTTTTAAAGTCGGTTAAAAAGGATTTAAATAATTCTTAATATCACAGAATAATTTCTCTCTCAGGGTCAATAATTGCGTAATTATATTATCCAAACTGTATATTATACTCATCTGCCCCGCGAAAAATCAAAATTATACAAAGTATTTCAGTCTTGAAATCAAAAGTTAAAGTCGTCGAGTTTTTAAACTGTAATAGTAAGCATTTAAATTAACGCCTATTTATTTATTCTTTAGTATGTTTTTTCTGTTGTTTTTAAGGATATTAAAACTAATGTGTACTGACGCTTTCTATACAGCGTGTCTTACCAAATGGAATTTTTGTTTATTATTAACTTTATAAAAAGGTGCCTCTGTATAAAAAGTCCTACTTAATGAGAAAATGCATTTCTACAAAAATATTTGCATCTTGAATGTGCAAGATGGCCTAAAATTACTTGTTTCCAAATTAAAATACTGGTTATTACCTAAATACGGTACGAAATTTTAAAGGTTAATTTCCTATGTGCCTATAAACATATGGCCCGAGTTTGGGTATGTTTCTGAGATACAGGGCGTTATACGCAGTTAGATACGAAAAATTGCAGACACTAAAAAGTGCTATTTTTAGTTGCTTTATAGAAAAAAAATATATATATATAAAAACTACATAAAAGGCCAGTGACTTGCATTTTCTCTCAATAATATTGGGTGTGGTGACCACTGAGGCACCATTGGACCCAATAAAGTCAATTTAGTTAAAGCTTTAAAAGTGTTTTAATTCACTAAACAAAGATACCAAATTTCAACCAAATAGGATTAAGAGTATTTAAGATACTTATAAAATACCGACTTTTTAAAAAATTTTAACGCACTGCATCTCAAAAATGGAAGCAATTTCGGCCGTACCATATGGAACTATCTTCTTGGGACCATGAGACCGGTGGACCATCAAAACTAACTTTGCATTTTTAAAACCAACGTAACTTATTTGAACTAACTAAATTTAGTACGGGCATATCCCTAGGGATAGCCCGTACGGGCCTAACTCAAACTTTAACTTTTACTTGACTTTACTAACTACTTCTTCTCTGATAAACCAATCCCCTTTAATTTCTTTCTCTCTTCTTTAAATATCAAATTTTCCAGTATTTGTTTTGCATTTCTTGGCGACTCAGCTTGTTTAATGTTTTTTGTTTTATTATTATAAGAGTAACCTAGAAAATTGTTTGATTTATACTTTTTAAACCTTGACACCTCACGTATAGTTTTATGTACCAAATTTCCCAATGTTAAGTAACCCAATTAAAATTTAAATTTCCCAAAAATGTATATTTTTAAAATTCCCAAAATGTATACTTTTTTATACTTCAGCTATGTTTATATGAGTTTTCTTTATAAAACGACATAAGAAATTACTTTTTCAAGTTTTAAACCTTATAAAATACTCTGTATAATTAAGAAAACTGACAAGTCTTTTTAAAGCCACCCGGTATATTCAAAACAATAATTTTTGTGGAAAAGCAGGACTTTGTAGTGAGATGTACTTTCTTTTATTAAAGTTTATATTTAAAAGTTTTCCAGAACTTCCGAAGATACGCTGTACGTAAGTTTAAGAAATAAAAGATTTTTATTTGAAATTAGCCATTATCAGACCGTGTTATATCTTTCGCGACTTTGATTTGCTAGTAACTGTCAGTATCCAAGCTTAGCAAAATAGTTATAGGTGAAACAGCCAATTAAAATTATGTTGGCGTTAAATAGCTCTCAAAGAAGAGCAAAAAATAGAATACTAAATGTTACCTAAGGCGATAAGAAAATCCGTTTTAGTTTTTTAAATTTTCGTTAACTTAAAATAATTTATTTGCTAATTTTGATTTTAATGTTTTTTTTCAGTTGGATAAGTGTTAAACTAGCAGAATGGCTTTGTCAAAACGCAAGGGAATATTTACAAAATAATTTATGTAAAAACTCCAGTTAAAAAGTCGTTTGCGTTGATTTAAAATTCAATAAAAATGTATTTTAAGAAAGATTATGCTAAATTAAATGATTTTTTAATTACAAATTATAAAAAAGTATTTTACCGCTCTTACTGATTTTTAATTAAAACCGTTTTTGCTTAAATTTCCTTAAATAAAATTTAAAAAATATATAAAATAAAATAAAATAAAAAAAGCAGAAGTATATTTTTTGGCTTTTATATGCAACCGAACTAAAAATTAGAAAATAATTTTTCATTACAAAGAGTTTGTCACTTCAGAGTAAAAGCGTGGGGTGCATTTTACTATTTTTTCATAACTTTTCCCTCATAGATATTTGCAAATAGAATAATTATAACATTTAATATATTAAGCACCCCACGCTTTTATTCTGAAGTGACAAACTCTTTGTAATGAAAAATTATTTTCTAATTTTTAGTTCGGTTGCATATAAAAGCGTGTTTTTTAGTTTTTTAAACTATTATTTATTTTTCATTTTTAGTTCGATATATCAATTAGTTTTTAAAAATAAATGCTCCAGTTTATTCACTAAAAAATTCCTTCGCCATTTGTCAAGAGACACAGAGGATCTGTAAAGGAATTTATTTATCTGGCGGTCCTAATCAGGATAACGGGATACTGTTTTAAATTATTGCATTGTCATCGGTCCTTGATACGTGTGCAAAGTTTCAAAGAAATTGAATCGCTGGAAGTTGGTAAAAATTAGGCTCAAAGATTCCGTTACATAGATAGATAGATAGATAGATAGATAGACGACAACTTTCTGGTAAAATTTATCCTTTTACCAAACTAAAAGAGGTCCTAGTAGTTTTTTAGTGTATGTTTACCGATTTTATAATAATAAAAATAAACTTAAAAGC
Organism: Listronotus bonariensis; assembly: GCA_014170235.1. Classification (NCBI taxonomy): domain Eukaryota; kingdom Metazoa; phylum Arthropoda; class Insecta; order Coleoptera; family Curculionidae; genus Listronotus; species Listronotus bonariensis. The sequence goes on from JACEGR010002939.1 coordinate 35,796, forward strand.
AAAATATAAACATTAAAAAAATTATAAAAGGGACTTTTCAAAAAATTATTAAAACCCACTAAAAAGTTAAAAACAATAATAAAAAAGAAATCGGTACATAACATATGGGGTCATTTACCTTTTAGAATGCGTATTAAAACTAAAAAGAGATATTTGAAACCTGATGAATTGTCCAATAAATAATACAGTCATTTTTAAAATGTCAATGTTAGTAAAATTTCGCACAACGTAACACTTGGTAGATAATCTTGTGCATATGTTTTCTGTATGTTTAATCCACTTTGTGAGTCCATGTGAAACCCAAGGATAAGGATGAATTCCTCTCCTTAAGTAATGTTTTTACTTAGGTGAATATAAATACTGTAATTCTTAAGAGTTGAGAAATAATGTACAATTTTTGTGTTTGACTCATTTAAACTTAGACCGTTCAGTTAATAATATCTCCGCATATTATTAGCACAATTACTGGCAGCTTTAGAAAGTTTCTGAATAATTTACGTTACAAACATTATCACATGCATGATCTGCCGTTTTGTTTTTTAAAGGTAGATCGGAAGTGGTAACTCTAGTTATTTTATTGTTGTTGTCGTTTGGTCGAGTTAAAAAAATAAATAGGAATAAAAAAATAAATTTAACTTGATTTTAAAGAACCGTTCTAGAGTAAACCAATTTATTGTAATGTATTTTAATATACAGGTTGAGCTAAATAACATAACACATACCTAGGCAATGTGAGAAAAAGAGACAATTTTACTAAATCCCGGCATGTAAACACGCGTGACTAATACTGCTTGTTTTGTTATTCTATTACTCATCGATGTCCCAAAACTGCAAGCTCAAGCAGTATTTTGCTTCAACTTATTAAGCCCAAATTCTAATACGTAAAACGAAAATTTTAGTTGTTGCGATTTAAGTTTTGGCCACACATAACCGCACCAGGGTCGCACCGAGCCCGAATTCCCAATAAATGAGAAAGGTGGGGCAGATTACTTCAGAAAAACTCCAAAGCATGTCATGCCTTCAAAAATATAAATAGCATTTTTTTTTATCTTTGGACAAACCACGAAGGCTAAAAGCTTAAATACTAACGTACCGTGGGTGTCTTAAGCGAGGTAAGAGGGAGTTTGTTGACACGGGACTTAAATACTTGAAGATTTGGGGGAAAGGAAAGACCTCCGCGGGCAGCAGGTTCCACATTCTAGAAACTCTAGAGGCCTATCCAGTAGGACCGTATGGGGATGCATACGCGCGGTACCACGAGTTTCTCTGGTGGAAACCGTGAGTGCAGGAACTATACTGGACAATTCTTCAAAGCAGAAGCCATGGAAATACCTACAAATAAGGCGATAAATCCCCCACAGCCCGACGATGGGCAAGAAAGGGAAGCCTTTCTGTAAGTGAAGGATCATTAATAAGACGAATAGCTTTTCTTTAAATGGAATCAAGAATGCTTAGGGTTGTGGGGATCGCCATGCCCCAGATATGAGAGCAATATTCCAAGGGGAGGTCAGATTTGGGACACATACAAAGTGTATAAATTAGAAGGGGAAAAATACTTTTTGGCTCGAAAGAGAAATCCAAGCTTTTTGAAGCTGCCGTGGCTATAGATACAATGTGTTTATGCCAGTTGAGGTTACTTTCAAATGTGACGCCCACAAGATTGAAGGTGTCCTTGCTCTGTAAAACTTGGCCGCTCATTTTTGTCAAGCTAAGTGTATTGTTTTATGTATGTATACCTCCTTGTTTAAATAAAACCTATTTTCCTACTTATCTGTGTTTCTTTTTATCCAAACTTTAATTGAAGTGTAGGAAAAACTGTGGTACCCTATTTCTGAAGGTTTATGTATGATCAGGTGTAATTTAAAGCATAGTATAAAAGACTAATATTACTGCTATTTATTAAATACAAAACTTTTTGCACCGCATCACCCTACATGTCACCAGCAAGACGCATGGCTGCGGGATCGTTGCGGTTATGTGTGGCTAGACCTTTATTGTAACAAGAAAGTGCAATAAACCTCCTTGCCGTGGTAAACCCAATTTTAATTATTTTTCTAGTGTTAAATAAATTACACTGTATTTGTGTAATGCTATCAAAATTACATTAACCTTTTTATCCACATGTTTCGTTTTTATTGACCACAATTAAAACAAAGAATCCAGTAAGAAGAATGTCATTTAGCTGCATTTCTCTATGTCATTGTCTTGTTCATTACTTATTACGGCGGTCGAAGAAAGTTTTTGCAACAAACCAGTAACTTTTTAGCTTTGTTATATTTAATTGCAAGTATTAAAATTGGACAACTTAAAACTACTACATTATGTAAGCTTGTCTGCAGCTGTATCTAAGAAGGTATCGCTATACCCAAAAACTTGTTTTCTATAGAAAATTGATACCTGGAAGTAGCCAGATAAGCTCTAATTTCATTAAAAATAATTAAAACAATATTTTTGTAGTGTTTATATAGTAAATCTATTAAGCTTTTTCCTTCTTGCGTGCAAAAAGTTAACTTTTTCGGGCGCATTTGAATTTTGCAAGTGTCCGTTTTCGCTCGCACGTTAATAAAGAATATCTGTTTTAGTGACGAATGCACTTTTTATTTAAATGGTAAGAGCGACTTCAATCCTCACATTATTAGAGAGGGACATACGCAATACCCTCAAAAATTAAATGTTTGGGCGGGTATATTAGGCAATAGCATCATCGGTCGGGTTGTAAAAGAACAAGAATTTTAACCAAATATTAGCGAGTCGCAATAAAGAATTTTAGTGCACTTCAAGTATAAAGAAAATGTATAAACTGGTGATTTGGAAAAATTGTATACGGTCGTAGAAAAAATATAGTATGTAACACATGCATAAAGTGTCTTTTTTACTCATGGAATTACTCACTGCCAAACGGCTCGTGCTGTTAAACTTCCTACTCGTAAAAAAAGTATTACTTTATGCACTTGTTACATACATTACTTCGCACTTGATTGCTTGACCAAACTCGGCTACGCGTCTTTCGGTCAACTGCAGTCGCGTGCGAAAAAGTGGCACTTTCAGCACTAGTTAGAAAATATAGTATTTAGTTCACTAATAAAGGTTTAAAAACGCTACATTTGTTGATATAAAAATGACATTTGACCACTGGTAACCCAAAGCCAAAATGAATTGTAAATTTCAAATTATATACAAAAATATTCGCAAAATTACAAAATGCACATTTAACATTTTAATCATCGAGTTTCGGTCACACAATATAATATATTCTAAAGTTTCGGTTGTGTTCTTCTGACTTTATTAAACATACCAGTAGCCATTTTGCTTAATTTTACCTGACTTCACTAAAGCTTAATGTTTCAAAAATGCTTTATATTAATATAACTAAAACCCAAAAAAACCATTGAATTTCAGTAGTCTTGATAAAGTGGGAAAAAGAGTTCTAGGATATTTTGGGTAAGGTTAGGCAGGACTGTATGTTGTCGCAGTAGAATTTTATAATTTAATCAGAATAACATTTAAAACAAAAACAAAGAGTTACAGCACGAGTGACTTATAATGGTATACGTGGTAAAAGTTGATTTAAGCAGCCGTTTTGGAAATCTCTGTAGGCTGTTAACAAATTTACTTCATGTTTGGCCAGCTCTAAGCTATAGAGGGTGTTTTAGAATAAGATTATTATCTTTAAGAGTATGTAATCCTTAGGTGATTTTAAGAAGGAAAGTATAAATAAACCTATGTCCTAAATGGTTTAGCTTTTAAGATACAGGGTGGTAAAATTATTTAAAAATATGCATTTTTACCACTCTGTACCTCAGAAGTTAGGACATTTAGGGCATAGGTTTAATTAACTTTTCTTTTTAAAATTACCTAAGGATTTATACTCTTGAAGATTACGATTTTATTTTGAAACACCCCTGTATAGCTTAATGCGGAACTGAGGGCAAACTTTGCATTGGACGGAGAAGGATATCTTGGTTACGAAACCTTAGAGAATTGTTCTCTGTTTAACTGTTGAAAGCGGCAGCCTTAAGAACTAGAACTGTCATGATGGTAGTTAACTTTCGTCGTTGATATCAAACTTGAAGAAGAAAATTAGTCAGGCAAAATGACTCCGTTAATTGTCAGGCAAATCAAAAAATTTTAAGTCATAAGGCAAAACAGGAACAGGCGAAATGTTATAGATCAAATTATTCTAACTAACTGGGGGTTATTTAATAATTAGTGATATTAACCCTTAATGTACTTGTTGGGCTTGTGCGTTAAATAGTTCCAATTATGTATTTATTAGTTCGTTAATTAGCTATTAACGTTTAAAACCAAATAACAATTTAATTATTTAACTGTGCTTCCTAAATGGGCTTTTTAAATGTATTTAAGGATTTTTTTTAGTTTTTTAGAATCATTAGATAAGGAATGAGTAACTTTGTTTAGGTTGGATAATAAAACTTCTTTTCGGTAGTCAATTGGTTGTCTGCAGGCGATACAACGTAATAATTTTATTGACACCGCAACTTGTTTTAAGAGCGTTCATTTGGTCTTTTGTTTTTATTTTTAACATGCGACAAGTCCCGAAGGTTTAACACTTAACCCTTAAGAAGGCGCGTGTCTTTTGTTACGTAAGAAGGCGCGTGGAAGTCAAATTGACCCCCAACCGTAAACATCCAATAATCACTCTTTTTTTTTTAACTGCTAACTTTTAGTTTTAGTTAGAAGCATTTCCTTTTAATGTATAAATAATTAAATAAAAAATTGCCTGGGAAAAAAACTTATTGTATTATAACATTTAAATGTAATTTTAATTAAAGTCACTGTCATTATTTTTTTCAAAAGCTGATTATGGAACGGCAATGCCAGAAAAGTAAAAACTGAATTCATCATTAATAAGTACCCTTCATACTTTGCCTAAGTTCACATAAATTCATTAAAATAAATTATATGAGCCTCAAAATGGTTATCCTAGCTAGACCCTTATTATTATAATAGAAAAAAATGTATAATCTTTTTCATTACATTAATTTTTAACAACATTTTCACATTTTGCCTAAAAAACATAAATGGAACTAAAAAAACGTAATTTTCCTTGAGAAAAAATATTCAAAATGTTATAATACCAAATGGAGTGGAAGCTTATTCTGAATATGTTCCTTTTTGTTGTCTTAGAGCTAGGTACTGCTCACAAATTGTTTTCATATGATATTCGCACATTATGGTCACACAAAACTTTGATGTCTTATTGTTTTTTTGTCAGGGACAAATATAACAGTTGTTTCGACTCCCTGAACCTCCCGCAACTCGATAGACATATTGCTCAAAACTGTAACGTTAGTAAGCGAGTGAGGGCGCGCTTGTGGCTGCTTCGGTTGTATCGGCAAGCGTCGATCTCCGGAGTTAAGCAGTGGAATGCGCGCCCATAATTTGGATGGGTGTCCGGCGACAGCGGTGTTTTGGGCAACGGCACACGGTGTTCTGCTCGGGGATGCGGACCGAGCAACAACCATCCAAGTTATGGAATGAATGGTGTGTGAATGAGAAGGAGTAGGGGTCAAGGTACAATAAGCCTTCAGGCTGCAGTGCACCACCTAGGGGGCGGTCGTCGGACCTGGGTGGGATGACCCCGAAAGGGTGAAAAAAAAAAGCGAGTGAGGTCAAATTGATCCCCAAGAGCAAAAAACGTAAATTTTTTGAATGAATGGTGTTGTTTCTTTTGTGTTTTTTTGTTATTAGCATATACCTAACGAGGCTTTATATAGGATAGGTACTTAGAGTTTTTTTGTTCTAACTGTCAAAATTCTCAAAGTTATTACAAAAATGACAACGCTGAGGGTCAATTTGATCCCCGCGCGCCTTATACTTAAGGGTTAGGTTCTTAAGTACCGTGAGTGATAAAAACAGCCATTTACAAATTTTTAAGTATTTTTTTTACTTTACTTAGGGTAATCCTAATAACTAACCAACGGACATTTCCTCTGCAGAAAATATAGTTAAGGCCCTTGTTGATTTTTTTAAAAAGGTTTTTTTTTTAAATAATAAAACAATATCGCAGTTTACCTCTAAATGGTTGGCCAGATATGAACCTTTGTATTATTATTATTAATAAAGTTTAAAAAGCCATTGTATATTTACTTATTATTATTTAGTATGTTTACATGTTGTTAACCTCTTCTTAACAACCCTATATAGGTACCTACTATATTACCATTTAAAAGATCTATTAAAGAGATTTTAAAAAAGCTCACATGTAATATATCCAATATACAGGATGTTTTATTTAAAAATGCCAATTTTCTTTCAAATTCCTTTAGATGGTCTTATTTCCGAAACCATAAAAAATTGGATATGTTACATGTAGACTTTTTTAAAGCTTTTTATTAGATCTTTTAAATAATAATTTATTATATAGAGCATTTTAATAAAATGGTACATTTTTACAATAAATAAAAACCCGATGTTAATCAGGGAATTTAACCGTTTTCGTATCTCCAATTATAAAGATGTTAGCAATAGTGCTGACTTAAGATTGATAAGATATTAAGCTTTTAAAACAATCTTAAATTCTTTGTTCAATTATATATACCCTTACACGTTTTCTATTATTTATAATTTGTATTACTTAGTATCTAAATAAAAATGCAAATTTTATTATAAGCCAAGTGTTACTAATAAACTAAAGATAATTAACCTAATTTGGGTAATTAATTAATTTTACACTATTACTAATGATGTTAACATCCAATTATTTCAATTGAACTTTATGCTACGCGAAGTTTAATAATTATTTTCTCCAACGTAAAGTAAATACGTGCCAAACAAATTTAAAATAATTATTGTATATTTTTGCTACACATGTAGCCTAATATAATTACAATTTAAATATTAATGCTAAAGAACGCCTTAAACTTTTTCTTTTATGACCGTTAGAATAATGTTGATTTTTGATCGATATCACTTCATTTCAGTACCCTACATAAAGCTAAATTTTTTTTTCGTGTATAATACACTATTTTTCTGTGATGCAAAAACGACAACAAGTAAATACGTGCGAAACAAATTTAAAATAATTATTGAATATTTTTGCTACACATGTAGGCTAATATAATTACGATTTAAATATTAATGCTAAAGAACGCCTTAAACTTTTTTTTATGACCGTTAGGATAATGTTGATTTTTGATCGATATCACTTCATTTCGGTACCCTACATAAAGCTAAAATGTAATTTTTTTTCCGTGTATAATACACAATTTTTCTGTGATGCAAAAACGACAACAAGTAAATACGTGCCAAACAAATTTAAAATAATTATTGTATATTTTTGCTACACATGTAGCCTAATATAATTACAATTTAAATATTAATGCTAAAGAACGCCTTAAACGTTTTTTTTATAACCGTTAGGATAATGTTGATTTTTGATCGATATCACTCCATTTCAGTACCCTACATAAAGCTAAAATTTAATTTTTTCACCTTTTCACCTTTCAAAACTCCGTTGTTCTACGTATTTTACATTATTTTTGCATTAAATTGCATACCTAGCTTTACTTTGAATCATTTTAATCCTAGTGTGCCATGAAGCACTTTGTGTATACGTATTGTTGCAGCTTTATAAAAGTGAACCTTTATAATTCAGTTGCGAAAAGGTCAAAAAAAAATAAAATTTTCTAAGAGTGGAAATCAAATTATATGTGCCACTTTAGCTTAAAATCGAGAATCGTGTGCAAAACGATGGGGGAACATAGTGAAAATAAGATTACTTTTAAGTTCAACTTTGATATTGGATATCTAAAGAAAGAAACTTTTTCGCCAAAAAGCTCTATTAGATTGGTAATACGCGCTTCAAAAAACCTCAGTATGCCAAATGTTTTCAAAATCGAAATTGCTGCAACTTTTTAAAAATTACCGTAAAAAATAGAAATTAAGTATTACTATTATTTTTAGTTATTATTAGGATTTTTAAAGATATTAGTAATTTTTTCGGGTAACTACTATTGTTTGTCAAAAAATTAGTAATGTTTGTTTTTGCCAAACACCAATTTTCTTAAAACATTAGTACCTACATTTTTTTAATTGCTAGTTCTAAAAAAATAATACCTAATACTTACTCGAAAATTACTAATAAAAAAAACGAAATGTTTATAAAAATGAATAATTTAGAGTGCCGATCACTACTTCACTGTACTGTACAGGGTGTCTCATTTTTGTTGCAACTATGGGGTATTTCAGCTATAATTATAAATAAAACCTTGCAGTTTTGACAAAACTAAGCTACTTTTTTGTACAATAAACGAAGCCATAAACAAAGCCGTCATAGCCCTCTTTTAGTATCTGAGCTATGGGGCTATTTTAAAAATATTGCATTTTATGGTTGATCTCAGTTCACTAAGAAGTTATTAAAAAGGTAAAAACGGATTCCTACATTTTTACGTAGTCCTACAGTTCTTTTTCAATACTTTACTAGTCGAGGGACTCTCATAACTAAAAGAGTCAAAAATTGACATGTTTCGGGGTATCGGATTAGGCGGGTTTAGTAACTGTAACCCTTACCATTTTTAGCAAAATGTGTAAAAAGTGACGCGTTCGCCCAGTCCGACGCCGAAAACAAGTCAAAGTTGACAGGCTGGGTTAAAACGCCGATTTCATAAATAGCGCGCATGTATATTTCGGGTAGATTTGTCAAAAGAACCCCCCTAAATAGGTTTTGAAAGGGGTATTATCATGAAGTCCATTTCATTGCTGGCACTATAACTGTCGATAAGCGAAGATTACATTTTGTCACATCATTTAAATAAGTCTATTTAAGTCAATCGTTCTCATAAGAGATCTTGAAAGAAACGGGAGATTTTTAGAAAGAAAAGCTCGTTTCCTTGGAGAGAGATAAATCGTCTCGACCACTAGAAAAAAACGGGAAAATCTCTCTAGTCTCGGCAGTATCACTAAATAAATCTAACCCAATTAATCTCTTCCCGTAAATAACAGCATAAAGAAGCACATTTCTTTCAATTATAATGAAGCTGTACCCGTATTGTATTGAAAGCTATTTAGTGAAATATGGTCAGTGTCGATTTACTATATATAACAATAGATTAAAAATAAAAATGTAATATACCGTGCTTTAACGGACATTCACCTACTTATAGTAAACCGCCTGCAAAGATTTATCGACGACTAAAAACGAGTTTTTTATGTCAGTTCTCAGCCTTAACAAGGCCACCAATATACTCACTTGTAAGCTCGTATCTCACTTAACGATGACATGAATTATAAAGATGTAATAAACCACTTTTTTTTAAAGAATAAGTTTTTGACCCCGAGTTTTTGCCGAGATGAAATAGTTCATACAATGGTGAGACAAATCCATAGCATTGAGTCAACAAATAGCAGTAGTGACTCGTGATTTTTCAATATAAATTTTTTTTGGCATCTAGAAAGTTACTTTAAAAATTGGATGAACAAAAAGTAAAAGGTTTAAGGGTTGTTGGTTTAAAGCAAATAATTATTTGTTTCTTTTCTGCTGATCCGTCATAGTATCATGGTAGATTTGGATGCGTGCGTTTTCTGCCTAACCTTAACCTGCTAGTGTTTAATATACTGACACTTGATTGAATGTCAATCATCTGACAGCAATAAGTTGCATTAAAAATGCCAATTGTGATCTTAACGAAACGTCTACAAAATTCCGCAACAACCCAAAACCCAACGGATATACCTGATCAACTAAACTTAGGCATTGGAATATAAGGAAAAGAGACAGTCTAACGTGAATATCCGCATGTCCATTTCTAATTGGATGAGTCACAAACATCCTTTGTTGTTGCTTAACTTGCCGATATCCCAATACTTATTTGCTTAACCAGTATACTCCCCGAATCATAAATTTCACATATTCATCTATGTGTGATACTCTACGGAAGGCGCAGAACAGAAACTCTTGTCGTACCGTTAATATTACAGCTGAATTTATAGATAGACGTTTCCGTCACCGATCGCCTTTTGACTTTTCGGTTTCTAATATGGTATTGGTATGGTAACGGTAAACAGAAAATATTAATTGACAAATAGAAAGTTGTTGCTTCAACTTCTAACTGAAAACGTCAAACGGCAAACGGAAACAGAAACGTCAATCTCTAAATCCAGCTTAATCGTTCGTTAAATTCCGTTCGGCGATGCACAAGGGCGACTGTCCTAAGTAAGTTTATCAGCGGGGGTCTAGCAACAAGTTGAATCGAAGTTATCAACCAGTGAACATATCGATATGGCAACTTTAAATGCACGTGATTTTCGAGGGAGTTTTTACTACAATTTTAAGCGTGGATTAAAAACTCAGGAATGTTTCATTGAAATATCCACTGTATTTGGAGAAGATACTCCATTCCTAATGATTATTAAACGATGGTTTTTAAAATTTAAACATGGTTTATTTTTCCCTGACGACCGACCATGACCAGGTCGGTCTATTGAAATTGTGACTGGTAAAACCATGGATGCTATTTCTACGTCTATAAAACAAGATCGGCGTATACCATATTGTGGCAACGTATTTTTCTTTAACCAAATACGTCGCCTGGGGTGCGTAACTCGGATGGGGTATTGGACACTTTAAACTCACTTTAAAAAATAAATAAAAAAATATTATATTTTTGCACTAAATAAAATTACAATTTTACCAGTATAATACTATCAACATCTCCCTTTCTTCCCTTAAACTATTCGGACAATGGGAACACCCAGTATTTTTTCGAAGTCGGGATTCTACTACCCCTTCTTAAAATTGTGTTCTCTTTATATATTAAATTTTCCAGTGTTTGTTTTGCATTTCTAGGCGACCCAGTTTGTTTAATGTTTTTATTTTATTATTATAAGAGTAACCTAGAAAATTGTTTAATTTATACTTTTAAAACTTTGACACCTCACGTATACCTTTATTTAGCAAAATTCCCAATGTTAAGTAACCTAATTAAAATGTATACTTATTTTAAAATTCCCAAAAATGTATATACTTTTTATACTAGGTGTTCACAATATAAACAGGTAAAAGAGATTTTGCACATTCCAATAGCCACTCTTCTTCATCGAATAATCGACCATTTAAAAATACGCAAGATTTGTCGGAATGGGTGCCCCATGGTTTGACTCCTGAACAAGAACAAGTTCGTGTGACATGGTGAAAAGACATGCTTTAAAAGTTTAAAACCGGGAGATCTAAGCAAGTAGTTTTAATTGTTACAGGTAATAAAACATGAAAGTACGATTATGATCTTCCAACTAAAGCTTAAAGTAGGGACTGGGTGTTTGAAGATGAGAAGCAACCAGTTCAGGTGCGCAAGTCAAAGTCAGTAAACAATAATGGTTGCGTTTTTCTTTGGCAGCAGAGGTTTAATAAAAATGGTAGTACTTAAAAAACAAAACTATAGCTGCTAAGTTTTTTATAAATACACAAGCTTGAATATTTAAAAGTTATTTTAAATTTAAAACTTTATTTAATAATAAGTTTCTTTATTAACAAAAATAGAAGTACTCTTGAGCAAAAATCTAATTTTTTGCTAAACTGTCAATAACTGATACAACTTGATATCTGGTTACGTTTTAGGTTTTAAACCATGCAGAACTTTTTATAAAGAATAACTTATTTTCGTAAAATAAAAAATTAAGTTTCCCATATGTCGCCAACTTACGTAAAGACACTGTAAAAAACCTAGATAGAAGAGAACTAAAGTAATGAACATTATGCTAGGTCTAATAAAGACATAGATTTATAGAAACCACCGGCACACAAAAATTAAAAAGTGATAAGTATTTTTGATCAGACCACCGTTTTTATATGTTTTTGGATGCTTTGAGTTTCAAATCCAAAGTTTGTTTAACTCCATCAGGCTTGAGTTTTGTGTAAACTTTAAAAACCCTAAGAATCGCTGATAACCGAATATTTAAGTGTTTATGTTTTCGCAGTTTATTCAAAACTGAAGCCTGATGTAGCAAAACGAACTGTATATGTATCTTTAATGTTTTTATTAATATGTTTAGGCAAAAGACACCAAAATCGCGTTCTTAAATTCCAACCGAACCTTAACTTCACTGGACTAACCCTAGTTGACGTAGGTGGTGTATTTCTGTACGTCTAATAAGAACTTACATATGGCTTAATTTAAATCTGTGCCTGCAGCTAACAAAAAATCAAAATCGTCCGATACAAGCGATCAATCATTATCCGATACAGGTACTAAAGGCAAACCAAATGTTGTAAAAAGTTTTCTTTAGATTTTAATAGCAAATGTCGAGCTTATATTAGCCATTTTAAACACTTTTAGTCATTTAGAAAAAGCATCTAATAGTACTAAAAATGATTTGTTTTTAGTGCACAGGCCAGGGCACCGAAACACATAAAAAAGTGACCAGTACTTTTGACCTAACCAACTTTTTTATGTATTCCCCGAATTCGAATTCGAAGTCCGGTTTGCTCCCTCACACTAAAAGCCGTAAAATATCAATGAAAATCGACAAATATAAGTGGTGTTTCATCACAGTTCCTACTTAAAAATCAAGCCTAATGGAGTAAATCGGATTGCGGATTTAAATTCAGAGCATATATATATATATAAAGTTGGTCCGGTCAAAAGTGCTGATCACTTTTTTATTATTGTGTTCCGTTGTAATCATTTTTATGCTGTAAATTTTAAGTATTTAACTCTTACTAAAGTTAATGGTGGAACATTTTTTATTATTGTTTTATTTAAACGTTCCAATGCTTTAAGTAAATTAAAATTTTAGAACACATTTAATGATTTGGAAATCTATTTCATTAAATTAGGACTGAACTGCCGTTGTGCCTTAAAAATTATTTCACCTTATTTTTTTGCATTTTCCAAAATGTTTGGTAGTACTAGGCCAAATATTTGGGGTCTGTTGGTAAAATAAACTAATTGTCAAAGTACTAAAAAACAAAATAATTTTTAATGTAAATTTTCGGCACGATTATGATAATAATTTTTGGAGTTATTAAGTATTTTTAAAATTGTAATAATTGCTGTAGTAATAGGCTTAAAAAAGGTTTTTGATGTTGCGAAAATAATATCCTTAATTAAACAGAATATGGACTTTAGGGGTAACGTGTATATTAAAACATATCTATTACAATGGAAACGGTATGTTAACTTGGGATTAACTGTCAGCTCAAAAAATAAAATAACTGTGGCTTTTTATTTTATTTATGTACATTATATCGATTAAGTTTAACGTATGTTGGTTTAAGCGACACAGTATCGGTATACATGGGTGATTCTTAAACTATACGCATAAACTTGAGAAATTATTGTTAAGGACAAACAATGACCGAAAATGAACAAAAAAGTTAGTAAAATGTTTTTGGTTAGGGAGATATCTAATTATTTAAAATTTAAAAAAAGTGTACTTCTAGGGACAAGAATTATAAGTTATTATTTAGTATAGTTTTTACACAGCTACAAAAAACCATACTAACTATAACCAAACATACATATTTGACATTTAATTTTAAGGATTTTTCAGAATCTCCTAAAAAAGCTTAAAATTTTAAAACTTTAAACCTAAATTAAAATTATTTTTTTATTTTTATTTAATTTATCCTGCCATCTGAAACGTCGATTTTTAGTTTTCAATTTACTTGTTTTAATTTTTTTGCTTTGTTCTTGGTAGTTTTAATTCATTTTTCAGCGTGTACCTATATAACTACCATTAAAAAATAATTATTAATAAAAAAAGTACTAACCTAATCCTTGTTTTAGCAATATATGATATAATCACTATAGTAAGTGCCTTGTTTAAATAAAATAAATATCTCTACTAATCCCTGTTCACGTTTATTCAAACTTTAAGTGCTGTATAGTAGGGTGAAGTAAAAAGCCTATTTTTTTTTAAATTAAGGATTCTAAAACTTAAGAAAAATTGCCTACAACCCCACATAGTATTTTGACAAAAGTTTGTTGAAATCGGTGAATATCTTCTGCCGCCACAAGCTTTTTTAAATTTTAACAATATTTAAAATGTTTAAGGTAACAATACAAAAATAAAAGAATTGCTGTAAAGACTAATGTAGTTTTTATAAAAAAATTTCCGCCTCCATGCCGTCCTTCTATCGCGGCCTTTAATTTAACATACCTTTTGAATAGGTTTGTCTTTAATTTACTTCAATAAAACAAAACAACGAAAACATATTTAACTTCAAAGACATGGCATATTATATAAATACGTTGCAAGTAAAAAATAATACACCTGACTGACCTTTCTGCCAATTAATTAATTTAAAATGTTTAGCTAGCCCAGTGGCGTCTTAAGTCTTTAAAAACCCAGTATTTCTGACATAAATAATGTAATGCACTGATGTTTTTGCAAATTTTTATACTTTATTTAAATTATGTTAATGAAAATACAGCTTTTTTGTTACGTATTATTTTTACATAGCTTGCTTATTTTTCAAGTAAAAAAAAAATAAATTTGGTTAAGTTTTCATATTCCCTTTACAAAAGTTTATCACCCTGTATCTTAAGAACGAAATATTTGCAGACTCATGTTTATATAAACTTCTTTTTATAAAATTGGCTTATAAATAAACACTTAAATTTGTTTACCCCAATAAGGAAACACCCAGTATACTTTATAGTAAACTCTTATTAAGTAAAATACAGAGTTTTTCCGTGCAACACAGCTGCGTTCGGAAGACAGAATGGGGAGTTAAAATTTAAAAATATTTTTCACTTATAATAAATAGCATTTGAGGTTATCTTTTTGTATTACATTACCCTAACTTTATTTTTACCTAAAAAATAATTAAAACAAAATTTTGATAAAAATCAAATAGAAGAAATAGAAGTTTCTACAGGACCTAGTCCAGAAACCGACTGGCCAGCATTGAAGCAAGAAACCACTACCACCAAACAATCTCAGACGCCAAGGACTCCTTTGATAACCGTATAAAAAGCAAAAGTACTTTTTGCTCAAATGGCAGAAGATCCTTCTGGTCCTTTGCCAAAAACATCAGTAGAAATTTCTGTACCAGTTCTTTTCCACCATTAACTTTGGAAGATGAACTTATTTCTACATCTAAAGGAAAGGCCGAACTATTTGCTAAATAATTTGCTGCCAATTAAACCCTTCATCCACCTGTCAATCATCCAATTCCAACTATTCCCCCAGTTCCTCACAAAATGCCCAATATTTTTTAAGGTAAAACACATTAAGCGTATCCTTTCTTCTCTTAACACCAAGAAATCGTCTGGCTAGATGGAATACCAGCAATCGTTTTAAAAAAATGTGCTCCTTCCCCCCAAATCTTCAAGTTTTTAAGTCCCGTGTTAACAAACTTCCTCTTACCTACTTAAGACACCCACGGTACGTTAGTATTTAGGCTTTCAGCCTTCGTGGATTGTCCAAAGTTAAAAAAAAAAAAAAATCAAAGAAATTCAAGATAGCACAACATAAAAATAAAAATAAATAATATATTGGTTGGACAGCGCTGACCAAACAGGGGGATAAAGTGGGCTAAAATCAAGCCTTCGTGGGCTGTCATAAATGATCGGTGCAGCGTATAAGGTTACCCATTTATTTAGTTCTGAAAGAAAAATGAATTTTACTATGTAATATTTACGCCAGCAGTAACCGGTGCTGGTAATAAAATGCGAGTCCAGTAAAATATATTTTTAAACATCATCATAAACTGTATGACTCATGCAAAATTAAAAGTGAAATAAATTGTGTCTACATACATAGACATACAGGGTGTTCCGAAATTCATGCATTAAATCTTAATGGCATATTCTACGTCGAAAAGAAGCTCTAGTTTCCTATATAAACATATGTCCGGAAACGTAAAAAAATACCGGTGACGGTTGTACCATATTTGTATGAATTATTTTTCAAGAAAATGGAAATGATGCGCCACTGCTGTTTCTAAATAATTTTATTTTTAAATTTGCATTGATTTTTAAACAAATTTGATTTCTTGAGTTTTCCCGAGCGATGCATAGTTTTCAAACAAAAATAAAAACCACTTTTATGCATGATGGATTTGTTAATAGAAACTTCAAAAATTGGTTTTTATTTTTCTTTGTTTGAAAAACTATGCATTGTTCAGAAAAATGTCAAAAAATCCAATTTGTTCCAAATTCGATAGGAATTTTAAAAATAATTTGTATTTTTGGAAAAGCAGTGTCGTAGCATTCTTTCATAAAAATAGTTCATACAAATATGGTACAGATGTCACTGATATTTTTTCCTAATTTTTACATAAAAAGAAATGGCTTTTGCTGCTGTTAATTAATGTACCAAATACAAATTAAATATCTAAAGCGGTTTAAAAGTTGGGATAAGAAAATGTTTTTTTTTTTTTAGAATTTCAACACACTGTATCTATAAAGTAAAGTGTTTCCGGTCGTATGTTTATACAGGGTAATTTAAAAATCGATCACAAAACCTATAGAGGGTGATTCTACTTGACAAAATAAGGGTACAGCTTCATATTTTTTTTCAAAATGTCATTCGTTTTCGAGTTACAAGCCGTCAAAGTTCAATTTTTATTTTGGTTTTTCGCCATGTTGCATTTATTTTTTAACCAATCCAGTTGATATTTGGCACACGAGTCAAGCTTTGCAGATTCTAAATTTTGCAGATAAAAGTACTTTTTTTAAAATACCCGCCAGAGGCACTTTACCTTAAACTTAAGATTTATTTACATCATTGTATTTTGACAGATATCGCAAAGCTGGGGGCGCCATTTTGTAGACAATCAAAAACTTAAAAAATAAGGTAGTCTTTATTAAAGTCGATAAATCTCACCGTTTAGGCACCAATAGACATCAAAGTTTTCATCAATTTCAATCAAATTACCTACATACATACAGGGTGTCCAGTAACTCAACCGACAAACTTAACCAAACGATTCTACAACAGAAAATAAGAAAAAACTTCCTAATAAACATATGTCCCAAACGATCTTAGTTTTTGAACCACAGTATGTTAAAAATTAAAAAAAAAAGTTTCTTTTAAATATTTAACACACCCTAGTTCAAAAACTAAGATGTTTAGGACATATGTTTATATAAAGTTTTTTTTTCCTATTTTCTGTTGTAAAATCGCCCTGTAAAGTTTAATGGTTGAGTTACTGGACACCCTGTATGTATATAGTAATTTACTGAAATTGAAAAATTTGGTGTCTATTAGTGTCTAAACGGTGAGGTTTTATCGACTTTAATAACGAGTACCTTATTTTTTAAGTTCTCTTAAAGTTTTGAAAATAAGTGGCCTTCAAATCCAAAATACACTACTCAAAAGAATTATCGCATATGCCTGATTAATTTTTAATCGGCCCTGTATGATGTGCCGTTGAAAGGAGTAGTTAAATTTGTGATTATAAATATCAGAAATGGGTAAGGGTAATAAATTATTCAATAAATGAAATTTCTCCCTTTTAACAGCACATATATATACAAAGTAGCGATTCAAAATTATCATTCATTTTAAAAAAAAAATTTATCACCCCCGTAGGATGTATTGCTAACACTAAATAACAACGGTAATATAAAGTTATAGCTTCACGTTTTCTTAAGATTTTCTTTTTTATTGTCTTAATAATCTCTGAACGAAATCTTCGCAGTCAGTAACTCTCTTACTAACCTTATTATGAACCCACCTACTTTCCTAGAGTCCCAAATCATAGTTCAAATCCCCTAGATCTCTTCTTACCACAACCTGAACTCTATGAAACATCTGTCACAGCACCCCTAGGTCGCTCAGATCATGGCTTAGTTACTATATCTACCCTGTACATCCCGAGGTAAATGAATACATGCCACCACGCACCGTATGGCACTACAACTCAGCTGACTGATGGCCTAAGGGACTTTCGCTACTTCAATTCCTGGAATTCCATCTGCTTTTCTTCTCGTGGATCCTCTTCCCAAATAATCAACTTACTGAATCAATTCAATTGGGCATTGAAACCTGGTATTCACACACCATCAAAACCCCAAAAATCCAATAACAAACCCTGGTTTTCCAATCTTGTGAAAATGAATTTAAGTTCAGGCTCACAAGAAGTTTCTACTAGATCCTAGTCCAGGAAAACTGACAGGCCAGTTACTGAAGCAGAAACTACTACAATCAAACAATTTCTGAAGCCAAAGACCTTCAGTTGACAATCGTATCAAAAACAAAGTTCTTTCTGCTCAAAATGGCAGCAAATCCTCTGGTCCTTTGCGAAAACATAAGTAGGAATTTTGTGCCGTTCTTTCCACCACTAACTTTGGAAGATGAAATTATTTTTACTGCTAAAGGAAAGGCAGAACTATTTGCCAAACAATTTGCTACAATTCAACCCTGACCCTTCCAAATCATCCAATTCCAACGGTTACCCCAGTTCCTCATAAAATGCCCGCTGATACATTAGTAAAACACATTAAGCGTATCCTTTCCTCCTTAACACCAAGAAATCGTCTGGGCTGACGCATACCAACAATTCAAAGCTTTTAAAAAATGTGCTCCAGAACTTGCACCAATCTTAACTCGGTTTTTCAACTTCTACGACAGATATCTTTCCGGAGAGCTTGAAGCAATGTATCAGAGTTCAACCTATTCCCAAGAAAGGATCTAATCGCTTCCATCTAACTATAGACCAATTTCAATTCTCTCAGTTCTTGTAAAGTAATGGAAAAATTAATTAATTCACAGTTCCTTAAGTACTTGGAAAACACAAAATTTGCACGACAGGCAGTATGGATTTCGCCACAAAAGATCTTACAGTAGATCTTCTTCCTTCGTATCACACTGTTGGAATAAGTCTTTGAGTTTCTAGTGAGTCCGGATCGTTGCTCGGATATATCCAAAGCTTTGACCAGGTCTGGTACAACAACTTCTTAATAAACTTCCTTCCTATGGTCTTTCAACTAAACTCTGTACTATCTAGTTATCTATCTGATCGACGGTATATCAGTTATTGTGGACGAATGCTACTCTTCAGCTTCTCACCAAATAAATGCTGGAAAGTCCTCAGCTCAGTTCTGCACCAACATTGTTTCTTCTTCACATCAACGACCTTCTCTCGTCCACAACTAATTCGGCCCATAGTTTCGCCGACGATAGCAATTTCACCCAGTTTTCAGGTTACTAAACCCATCACTAAACCTGACTTGGAAAATAAACGCAGAGCAGATGCAGATATCTCTTTTCTCAGATCTACCCTAATATTGATTGTATGCCAAAAAATCTCGTCCATTTTAATGCATCCAAAACACAAAGTCATGTTTCTGTCGCGAAAGAGTCATCAAATACTCATCCTTATCTATGAGTGCTTGCCTACAGAGCAAAGACACCTTTCAATCTGTGGGCGTCAAGATTTGAGTGACCTTTAACTGGTATAAACATTGTATCTATAGCCACGGCAGCTTGTGCTGATTTCTCTGAGCTAAAAAGTATTTCTTTTTCCGCTTCGCACTTCCATACACTTTGTATGTCCCAAACTGACCTCCCTTGGAATATTGTCTTTATATCTGGGGCATGGCGTCCCCCAACAACCCTGAGCATTCTTGATTCTATTCAAAGAAGAGCTATTCGTCTCATTAATGATCCTTCACTTACAGAAAGGCTTCCTCTCTTGCCCATCGTCGTGGCTAAAGATTTGTCTTTGCAGTAATTTCCATGGTTTCTGCTCTGAGGAATTGACCAGGGTATGGTTCCTCCACTCACGGTTCCCAACAGAGAAACTCGTGGTTCCGCGTATGCATCCCTATACGGTCCAACGGACAGGCCCCGAACTTTCACTTTGTTCGTTCTTTATCCCTAGAGTTTCTAGATTGTGGAACCTGCTGCCTGCGGAGGTCTTTCCTTCCCCCAAATCTTCAAGTATTTAAGTCCCGTCAACAAACTCCCTCTACTCCTGCTTGAGACACCTAATGGTACGTTAGTATTTAGGCTTTTAGCCTTCTGTGGTTTGTCCAAAGATAAAAAAAAAAAAAAACTTAATTAATAAAAGAGATATAGCTATTAAATCAAAGCATTTTTGTATTGAAGCTTATGGATAAAATCAAGCATATATAATTTTTTGAGAGTGTATTATGGTAAATTTCCATTAAATCTATAGCTCTAAGCTATAGCCACTAAGTTTGATGTCGAAGATAAAAAAGAAAATTATATCTACTATTTTTTAGATTTAAATGGCCATATTTCCAGAACTAAAAATATAGACATATCAAATGGGGTATATGTGCGTATAAATATGTATTATGTACAGAGTATGTATTATATATCACATTTAGACTTGATATATCTTTCGAATAGAGATATAATATACAGGGTGTTCTATTTAAAAAAGTAATGTTGGCAATAAATCGGAAACCCGATGTTCAATCGTTATTCTGTTGGCAGCATCGTTAACCAGCGGAAAAAATACTACAGCCTTACTAATCTAAGCGACTTTGTGTTTTCAGTAATAAAGAAGTTAGCAATAGTGCCGATTTAAGTTTATCACCCTGTATGTATTAAACATACTTTGTTAAAATTTGATATTTCCCAATATACCAGCTGTTATCAATTGACGGGAAAAATAATAGTTTTTTTAGATCTTTATTTATTCTTTATATTAAAATTTAGTATTCTTTTACAAATTCCTGCACAATATTTGCATTAATTAATAAAATTTAGGTAATTTAAGCTCATTAATTATAATAAACTTTTAATTTTTACATTAAGTGGGCTAGTCACAAGTTAGTAAAAAGAAACTAGGAATATAGAATCGCAAATTTATCATTTTGGAAAAGGCAATTTGTATTTATTTATTTTTATTCATTAAGGAAGCATTAAATGGTCTATAACGGTTTAGAGTGTATAAAAAATACAAAACAGAAACATTTGTTTAAATTATTCAGTAGAACACACTAATGACAAGGTAACAGGTTGACTTATCTAAAGCTTCATTTTATAAAAGTAAAACCATCTCTAAAGGTGTTTTTAGAACATAAAAAATTATTTATTGTATATAATTTTTGCATGTGCACTTTACGTATCCAGCAAAGCTACAACGAGGAACTTTTTGTTTATGTTGCATGTTTCCTAAAAAAATCCATAATGTTTCAGTAAGTTGGTATTTGTTGTAGTAACAAAATAAAAATGTTTTTATGTGTTTCGTGTTTTCATTTTAAGTCGGCAAGATCAAGGGAGAAGTCGAAACAAGTTGAAACAAATTTAGTTGTTGCTGCGGTTTTCAATACCAAAGTTTCGCGCCGAAGACGCTGTTTTGTTTTTATTTAAATTTATCGACATGTCGTTTAAATGGACACATAAATTATTAATTTAATAAACTGTATATAGGTCCGAATGGAATGCAATTAATTAACAATGTACTTATATGTCGCAACGAGAAATATGATGCATGGGCTAAAATATGTGAAGTCACTGGTGCTGATATTTTGGAGGTGAAAAAAATTGAAAACATCAGCCTGACGCCTGAAGCCTCTTTGTTGTCGGTAAACCACTTTGGTGAAGACATTTTTTTCGCAGCAATGTGAAATATAAACAACGATATACAGAACAAAAAACTGTTCCTGACTTCAGTTGCTTTGGTGTAGATGAAAAGTTGTAGTGGGTTGACAGCGGAACACAAAGCAACATTTAGTAACAAAAAGTTTCTTATTGTTGCTTTGATGGATACGAAACTTAACATTTTTGTAAATTGTTACAGTTTTTGTTTCATGCAAGAATCTTACACAAAACAATTTCATAAAAACCACAGTTATTACAAAAATAGGCTGCCAACTCCATATGTCTAGAGCGGATTTTAGCAAAAATCACAAATGGCAGTGACAAAAGCAAAAAGAAATAGCTGTAAGCTCTTTTCTTTAAATTAGAAAATTTTAGTTCCATATAAAAATCGTTTTCTTTTCGAAGAAATAAATAAAACTTTTATGCAGAAACCCTATGCAAAAAAAATATTTTTTAAATAAAAAAAAAAGAAGTATAATAAAATGAATATTTTTACCTACACAATAAATTACTAATGTATACATTTTTATAGAACAAATATTTATTTGAAAAAAGTATCAATTAATGCAAAAAAACGCTTTAAACCTTTTAAAATACCAAATAGAGTTTCTAGATTGTGGAACCTGCTGCCCGCGCAGGTCTTTCCCTTCCCCCAAATCTTCAAGTATTTAAGTCCCGTGTCAACAAACTCCCTCTTACCTCGCTTAAGACACCCACGGTACGTGGTATTTAGGCTTTTAGCCTTCGTGGTTTGTCCAAAGATTAAAAAAAAAAAAATCTTCTAATTTTATATTAATTACATAGACATAACATAATAAAATAGTTAACATTATTTTAATATTATTTTTTTTAACAAATCTTGAAATAGACACAAGTCAACAAAAATCAAAAAAGATTTTAAGTGTTTTAAAGTGACATTTTTGCATACTAGAGGTGGATTACGTAGTCTGTTGCCATATTTGTTTTACTCTTGTTTAGATTGTGCTTTTCAAGCAATAAAATATAAAAAGAAATAAATATTATCATTTATTTTTATGGTAGTATTGTCCAGTTAGTAATAACTTTACAATTTAAAAATTAACGAAGTACCGTGATGGAATTTTAAATAATTTTTGTGGTTTTTATTAAAACTGCAGGGCAGCCAGTCATGAACAAACTGACTAATGGCAACTGCTTTGGATTTAGATCTTTTCTACAAACACGATTACGAATAAATCTTGAAAATCACAGTTGGACTATAAGGGTAATTTATTTCCAGATAACTACCAAGAGCTAAAAATCGTCCCAGAACTACCTCAAAAATACCAATCTTATTCATTATGTAAAATGCCTAGTAATTATTTTTAAAAATTACATAAGTGAAACGTCCTTATCAAGATACAATTTTGTAAAATATTGACTAGATTGATAATCAAATTGTATCGTGTGAATGCCAAAAACTGATTGGAATCTAATTTAAAGGGAAGTCGCTACCCCCAAAATGAAATATGATTAAGAAACTATAGTGTAAATATTTAAAAGCTAGCCAATGACATAGTAGAGTGGGGTTTAGAGCAAATTTATTCTAAAAGCAATACCTCAAGGTACACACAAAATAATAAAGTAAACAAACCGTTTTGAAAGGAAATAGCCTTTGACAGAGCCTAATTACATATTTTTATATAAATAAAAAAAACATTGCTGAAACACGTACCACCTACCTAAAAAGAAATATCTCTCATTTTGTCTCTGTCCTGCCATAAAACCTCACGCGTGGCGAGATGAACCAGAAGTTCGTCGGGTTTAATATTTTTTGCTGAAATAAATAACTATTTATGTAAGGTCTTTTTACATTATGATATTTTGTTTACTTTGCGGCATTACTTGCAGAATTAATTATAGATGGGCTCTGCTTACGTTTAAGTGGTGGTAAAGTTTTAAGATATCAATTTATAATTACTATACTTACCAATAGGATTTTTTCTAATGAAGCTAACTAGTGTATCAAATATTAAAAGTGGAAATTACCTGAAAATAATAATAAAAAAATATGAATTTTAAATTCTCTTTTAAACGAGTGCAGTACACAGCCCCACAAAAAAAAGAAAGTTTATACACAAGAATCAGACATATGTATTTTCATGTATTTTTTGACGCCGAATCCGAGCTCAGAAATGGTCATACACGCCTTAAATTGGCCCTAGAAGCCTCTATAGGCCCTGAAAAACGGTTTCTGAGATAAAGCGGGGTCAAGGGTGCATTCTGAAGCCAAAGCCGGATTTGTACTAGACCGGTCTACGACTAACTGAAATTTCCTGTTTGGGCCGGATAATGACCCTTTAAAGGCCGGAAAATCATCTTTCAGACGTAGCAATCACAGCAGTAATATTTTTTATGTACATTTGAACTCTGGACCTTACACTTTGCGTAAAAAGTTTATGGCCTGTATCAATTCTTAGTTTGGGCCCGGGAAAATGACCCCCGAGGGGCCGGAAAATAGTTTTTAGACTTAGCAATCGCAACAGTGAGATTTTTATGATATTTGTACGTCCTAAAACTCATTCTGTGCTAAAAAGTTTATTGCCAGCTATAATTCCCAGTTTGGGGCCGGGAAAATGACTCTAGGGGCTGGAAAATTGTTTCTTAGACGTAGCAATCACAACAATGATATTTTAATGTACTTTTAAATTAAGTACCTAAAAATGACAATGTCACAATTGGAATGTCAAAATCGTGATTTTCCTGCTCCTAGGGGGTCATTTTATCGGTACCAAACTAATAAATTCAACAGGCCACAAACTTTTTGCGTAAAGTGTAGGGTCCAGAATTCCAATGTACATGATAATATCATTGTTGTGATTGCTACGTCTAAAACGCGATTTTCCGGTCCCTAAGGGGTCATTTTTCCGTCCCAAACAGGAAATTTCAGTTAGTCGTAGACCTGTCAAGCACAAATCCGGCTTTGGGCTCAGAATGCACTCTTGACTCCGCATTATCCCGGAAACCGGACTTTAAGGGCTATAGAGGCCCCTGGGACCAATTCCAGACGTGTAGGGCAATTTCTGAGGTAAGATTCGGATTCAATGTCGAAAAATACATGGGAATACATATGTCTAATTCTTGTGAATAAACTTTTTTTTTTTGTGGGGCTGTGTTATTTTAAAATAGACGCTTAGAGGGTGATTTTATACTGGGTTACCGCTTAAATAATGCTAAACTGCCACAACAGTAGGCAATAACAACACATTTTTTGAAGTAGTGCAATTTGCTCTCACTTAGTAACTTTATGCTTTAACTTATTTCAATGTAGTACACGTTGTTCCCTTTTAGTTTTAATAGCGGATTTGCTTTGTTATGAGTAAAATAAAACCTTGCATTTTTCGTAAACAACAGCTTCTTTTTTCTAGAACCATAAATGCCATAAACAATATCGTCATATTTCTCTTAGGTAAAAACGCATTTTTACTTAACTTTTACGTGGAATAGGCCGGATGACAACGAAATTGTTATCCGGCAATTTATTTCCTTCTGTGCAACCGTAAAGTTTTCAAATTTAGAGCGGTATATTGTATCACCGGATGCCAATTTTAGATATATTTGCAAATTTTAAATAGAACACTGTATATTTTTTAGGATTTAAATTTTGCAGGCAGTTCCTAATATAAAAACCTTTGATATATTGATAACCTAACTTTTTTTATTTTAGAAAAACTGGCGTTTGAAATTAATGTCCAAACGACAGTCAAATATGTAGTTTTATGGTAAAACCATCACCTTCTAAATGTGTTAAATAATGGTACTGAATGAGCCATTAGTACAATTCTAACATCTGGAAGGCGATGGGGAATACAAATAAACATCACAAACATTAAAAATGCTATTTTCATTGTTTTAAAATAGTATTTTTTAAAAGACTCTGCCCTTAGAGGTTATTATAATACTTCTTTCTGTTTAACCAAAAGTGCTGTCAAGTTTGAAGTTTTAAATATGATAACGTTGATAATTTTAATAAAACACCCTATATATTTTATAAAATTTAAAGTTCACAAGCTATTTCTAATATAAAATCTTTATTATTCCCATAACTTATCTTGTTTAAGTGTGTCCCAGGATAGTGTTACAGAGGACAAATGGACCAAAAAATTTGAATTTTAAAAATAATTTTGGGAAAACTGTTCTCAAGGTCCAGAACTAAGTAGGAAATGTTGTGGGAAATTTAATTTTATGTTAAATTTTAAGTTAGGAATTACC
Organism: Listronotus bonariensis; assembly: GCA_014170235.1. Taxonomy (NCBI): domain Eukaryota; kingdom Metazoa; phylum Arthropoda; class Insecta; order Coleoptera; family Curculionidae; genus Listronotus; species Listronotus bonariensis. The sequence continues at coordinate 61,512 of JACEGR010002939.1, forward strand.
GTAAAACTAATATTTCTGTCAATTTTTGCATTAAGCGTTAACACTTTTAAGAGTACTTGGCTTAAGGCAGCGAATTTAAAATAATAATAAAATTACTAGATTTTAGATTTTGCCTTCTTTTGTCTATTATTTAAGTTGTAATGTGTAATGTAAAAAATTGATATATTTTTTTATTTTCACACTTTAACTTTAAATTTTGACACATAATTTAATTCTCCACAATATTATCTTTAACAATTTTGTTTTATTTTTTTAAATAAAAGTAGTTAACTACTGAGCATTATTCATGTTTTTAGTTATAACTCGGCCTGTATAATACAATTCGAAGTTAAATTTTATATTTCTTAGTTCTGGACCTTGAGAACAGTTTTCCCAAAATTTTACTTTAAAATTCAAAATTTTTGGTCCATTTGTCCTCTTGTAACACCTATCCTGGGACACACTGTATATTAAAAACCTCGGTGAGTTACGACTTACGTCAAACGGTGATCGTTAACGGAAACGTCAATCTATAAATCCAGCTTAAGTTTTTGCTGATAGCAACGAATGATGCATATATTTTATACCTATTACATTTCCAAGGAGTTTTCTAAGAGTATGCTTAATTTCTCAATCTAATTTCCACCAAAATGTGTCATTAACAAATATTCCTTAAGAGACGGCTACAATATTAATCTTGAGCAGGAAATACACATTTCTAAAACCTACTTAACACAACTTCCGTCTGAACTTCCGACCTTAATAATTATAGGATATAATGCACACATTGCACAAACTTAAATAGATTTACTTAACATTTATTTATTTAGGAGACATTGCAGAGATGTTTACTTTACAATATATTTGCTTTCGTTGACCTAGGTCAGAAATTTCAATACGTATGCCGATTAAATATAGTCACGAATGAAAGTAGATGAGATGTAATTGGGATACGTTATGACCTTTTTAATGAACTTGGCTTTCTCTCTTCCTGTTGTTTTAGTAATGAGCATTTCCTTATGTGAAATATACTAAATATGTTTACTTATATGGACAAGAACTTTGTAGTGAGACCATTTCTATTAAACTTGATATTTATCAAATCTTTTGCTTCATTTCATTAAGAATCATTCTTCTTTTTTAATTAATTTTATTCATAGATTTGCCTTGCGATTTTCGCTGGCGATAGCACAGGATTATCAAATAAAAACTAAAGAATAGGGTAAAGCAATATTTGTTTAACGTCACGAATTTATGTGAAAATATTATTTTTCACTGCCACATGAACTTAATATAATTATTTTGTAAACTAAAACCTTTTTTGTGAATAGAACATTTAAGGAGTTTTATTATGATTTTAAAAAGGAAATGAGCGTTTTTTTGCTCATTTTTATTTTATAAAAAGGGTTCCCTGACAATTGCATTGCCGAGGGGCTCCGACATGGCTAATTCGGCCCTGATTGTTATGGCAGGTCTATTCAAAGAAAAAAAAGAATAAAGTTTGATTAAAAAAGATATAACGTTGGCACTACCGGATAAGCTTTACCATATTGGCTAACACATGGGTAAGGATGTTTAATAAATCAGTCAAAATGCAGTTTATGTGTGTTTTATATACATAAAGACTTTCTTTGCTTGTCAAAATTTTTACGATCTTTTTTTTACAAATCCGCTTGTTCTCCCTCTAAAAATTTAAAAAGCTGCTGTCGCAATTTATAGGGGCCCACAGGCAGTGTTGAATTTAGACATTTAATTCGGCACTGACCGCAGGGCAAAGCATCACTGAATACAGACACACAAAAAACGGACACCACATTTAGCAAGGCAGTGCTACCAAGACACAAATTACTTATTTTTTTCGCCAACAGATCCCTATCTGAATTGTCAATTTGATATTTTTTTCATAAATATAGATCGTCTGCCGACATTTTGGACCGAATCGATTCACTAGTGTTCTAAACCAAATTACACCGTTTACATTGAACTCGAGCATTCTTTGATGATTCGCCGACTTACCGACCCGGCGGACAATCCATTTTTAAAAATGTAGAATATACAAATGGGATAAGCATTTCCTGTGTTCTATCTTTTGGAAATACTGCCTTCCATTTACATGTCTTCCTAAATGTGGTGTCTGTTTTAACATTTCATTAATAAATAGTAAATATTATTTTTTCAACAAAATTTGACTTTTTAAAAACCTGCCATAACAATAAAACTGGCGCTAATAGTATGTATATCATCATTTGAGTTTGAAATGGGTTTTGACCCCTTTATAAGTGTAGCAAGTAGGTGAAGCAAACGAACGAACGCATACTGCCAAATTCGGTCATTTGTTCGTTCGTTCGTTTGTGTTCGTTCTAATTTAAATTCACCTTTATGCACCATCATCGCAAGAGGGGCACGAAGTGTTCTTAAACTAATGACATATGTTAAACGGCGAATAGTAAATATACTTGGATATTTTCGAAAAAAGCCTGCCATAATTTAATTGTGTTTGATTAATTGACCTAAAAAAAACAAAACCATGAAAATCCCTTTAAAACTGTTCCGAAAAACGGTCCTACACGTTAAAAGGAATACGCCAATCGGAGGCACTTAGCTGGAAAGGTTTACTTCATGTCGTTTATTTACCAGACCTAGCTTCTTCTGATTACTTCTGTCTACGTCGATGAACACGGGCTTGCTGACCAGCGGTTTGGGTTATAAAAAGATTTAAAAATTGTCTTGTTGAATTGTTTTCGGGTCTAAAAAATATTTGTACTTGCATGATATTTACAAATTTACGGAAAGATAGAAAACAATACATAAAAAGTAGTGAAACAAAGTTTTGATAAACAAAATTTTATCATTTAACCAGATTTATCGTGTTTTTTTCTAATAAAATGTTCGTGTTGGAGTAATTTACTTTAAAGATTTTAATAAGATTAATAATATAATAGCCAATTAAAAAAAAAAGACATACTGTTGGAACCTAATAAAGCTACTTATCCACCTATTTAGCCTTAACAAAATTTATAGCTGCTACAAATCGTAAATTAAGTGGAAATATCTTTTGGCATAACTGTTTTAAGCTTTCTATAATGCCTTTATGTTTCAGTAAAACTAGATCACACCGCTTGGCCTATACTTTATGGCAGTTTGGTCCGCAAACAATATCATTCCAAGGTATTAGCCGATAATAAACAATTGGTTCTGGTTCTTTTTTGTTTATTTGTCTAGCCTTACGAGGAAATAGTCTGCATTAAATAGATACCTTATAGAAAGTATTGTTTAGGTCGATTAAACAGGGACTAATCTCTTGCTAAGAGCCACTTTTACAATGTCGTGTTAAGCCGCAGTTTTACTTATGGCTTAAACTAATGTTTAAGAATATTGTATTTTTTTTAAATCGTCGCCTATGGTTTTATACCTACATTGTGAAAATATTTCTTTTTGAAATTATGTATTTGTTTCTACTTTATCTGGAAGATTATAATTATAAAGTAAATTTTAATTAAAACGAACCACCTCGTATAATTCAGTTATTTGTACAGGGTGTCCCATTTTGGTTGTCCCTTATGGGAAACTTGGAAACCATAAGAGATATTAAAAATCCGATACCCCATCCTCAAGCTCTTTTTGGAGAAAACATTTATGGTAAAAACAGATCATCGCTCAGAGATACAGGGTAATTCTCGATTTTTTCACTTTTTGAAAAGGTCCTATAGCTTTGTTGTTATTACAGATACGAGAAAACTATAATTGCACATTATACAGACACTTTTTTCCGTAGAATCCAGTGGCGTAGCCAAAAATTTTTTGAGCTGTCATTTTTGACATAAAATATGACCCAAACATGTTTTTTTTTTTATTAGGGACACCCTATAAATGATTAGGTAATTAAATTGCTTGTTTTTTTCTGATTAAAATAATATATCATAGTAGGTGGTTTAATAAATTTTTTACGTCAAATATTAGAAAAATTATGATTTTAAAGACGCATTGCGGCTTCTATCTGTTTTTTAAATTGTTTTATATTTTTGTTTTAAAAGGAATCTGTCATCCCTTAGCTCAGGAGACATTTCCGTAGTAAGAAACAAAAAATTAGTTTACAACAACAATAATAAACAAGTTATATTAATTAAACTTAAAAATTTATCAAGTTTGTTTCAGTTTTGATTTTTTTATTTATTTTTTTATTTTTTATGAATTCTTCATGTCAACTTTACCAATGAAGCAAAAAAAAACCAAAAAAAAAAAAACATCGAAAAATTTTGACACACCCTGTATAAATTTGATTTTTATTTTTTATACAACATTATCACACTAATACAGTACCAAAATTTTTTTGCTTCAAATTCATAAATAAGGACGCTATGAATTTACATAAAAATAATTATTTTTAATTTTTGGGACCCACTGTATCATTTATATATATATATATATATATATATATATATATATATATATATATATATATATATATATATATATATATATATATATATATATAATAATATTCTTCTTTATCATATATATTATCCACCATAATTTTCATCCTTATATATTCATAAATAAAATTGTAGGAAATTTTTAAAGTTAAAAATAAAAAAATCATTTTAATTTTTTGAGACACCCTGTATCATTTTTTATGTATAGTAATATTTCTCACCATCACATTTATCAAATACCAAAATTTCATCCCTTTATTTTCATAAATAAAATTGTAGGAAATTTTAAAATAAAAAAGTTATTTTAATTTTTTGAGACACCGTGTATTATTTTATTATGCGTATTAATAATCTTCTACAACTTATATATTATTTACCAAAATTTCATACCTATATATTTATAAATAAAGTGGTAGGAAATTTTTAAATTAAAAAAAATGCGTCTTTAAAATCATAATTTTTCCAATATTTGACGTAAAAATTTATTAAACCACCTACTATGATATATTATTTTAATCAGAAAAAAACAAGCAATTTAATTACCTAATCATTTATAGGGTGTCCCTTTTTAAAAAAACATGTTTGGGTCATATGTCAAAAATGACAGCTCAAAAAATTTTTTGGCTACGCCACTACGGAAAAAAGTGTCTTTATAATGTGCAATTAGTTTTCTCGTATCTGTAATAACAACAAAGCTACAGGGCCTTTTCAAAAGTGAAAAAATCGAGAATCACCCTGTATCTCTTAAACGCTTCGCGATAGCGATGATCTGTTTTTACCATAAATGTTTTCTCCAAAAAGAGCTCGAGGATGGGGTATCAGATTTTTAATATCTCTTATGGTTTCCAAGTTTCCCATAAGGGACAACCAAAATGGGACACCCTGTACACTTATCATTAAGTCCTAAAACACGTCAATCGTAACCTACGTAATTTTTATGAAGTTCCGCAGGATATGGTCACGTAACCTTTTGTGACGCAGGCATTCGGGTGCGGACTATTTGAAGAAAAGAATATTATGTTGAAAGCCGAAATCCGTCGGTATTATTATCCGTTAAAAAGATGGGCACTGATTCTTTCTAATGCAGTAAAGAAGGATGAAATATAGTCTTTTTGTTGCTTATAGATGTTACTACATAGACAGAGCCGTTCCTAGGGTAAGTAGCGCCGTGGCGTGGTGAAAAAAATTTGCCGCCCTTACAAGAAAATGTAATTTAAGGTCAAAAAATTATGAAAAACAAAAAAAAGGTCCCCCTTTTAAAAACACAATTTCTTAGTATAACGGTTTATTTTACAGCTGTAAAATAAAGTTAATATTAATTTAGATGTTTTGGTTCTTTACCTACTTTCCATGAGCTTAACAAGGTGCGTGTTTGTAGGTTTTAATGTGTAAGCTACTTTTCTATTTAGGTTAAAAATACTTATTTTTTTTTGAAATGTCGTGTGTGTTGTGTTTCTGGCGTTGTAGCAATTATAGAAAAAATTTAAAGAAAGGTGATTTATATGAAAACGTGTCTTTTTCTAAAGAGAAAAAATGGATTGCAGCCATACCTAGAGAGAGCCGACATTCGCACCAACACCTGTGGTATGTGCAAATCATGTTTTGCCCTTCATAGGTAAATTAAAAACTTAAAAAACTTTAAATTTTAAGTACTTAAGTGCCATGCGTATCGAGTTTTTACCGAGATTTTTGTTGTAGCTTATTTGACTTCAGATAAAATATTGTTTATGTAATTTATGTGGCAATAGATCCTTTTGTATTCTACAAATCTATTAACAATATAAACCAAATATCTTATAATTTTATTGCAAAATCCCATGTATCTCTATTTAAAATATTAGAAACATTGTACTCGGATCTGATATTATTGAACCTAACAGCCAGTTGTTTTACTTAGATTGCGCGTGAAAATTTATTTTTGAGACAAAATATTTATTTTTGAGACAACACTTCTTTGTGTCAAATTTACTTGTCCCTCCCCTCACCACTACAAACGTCAAAAAGTTCAAATGGAAAAGGGGGTCAAGTAATATCCCATCCTAAAGAGTTATAAATAATTTTTACTAGTCTTTAAGTTTTTAAAATCCGTTTAGTAGTTTTTAATAAAAATCAACCTAAACATCGGTGTCTCTAGCGGGTAACTTACCCTGGTAAATTTTAAATGATTTGAATGGAAAATAACATTCCGAGTAAAATGACCAGTTCATTAGCATTTATCGCACTCTAGATTAGACGCGGGAGTTTTGCGAGTTTATATAGGTGCCATTTTTAAAGAGCAAAAAAAAAGTTATTAACTTACCTAATAAATAGTTTAAGACCACAAAAAGCTCCATATATGTATATGTATATCTTACTTACTCCATTATACAAATTTGTCTTTTTTCATATGGTTTTTATATTAGAATAAAAAAATAATTAGTCGAATAACTTTATAAAATGACTGACGTGATGAAAAGTGACCAAGTTAAATCTACCTACTTTAAGATCTCATACCTATTTGGATTTTGTACAAAACTTTGCCCTTATTTACATCCCCATTTTTTTTGCGGCCAAGCCCACAGCCAGGCATAATTTTAGTATTAAACTTGGCTCACGTTTTTCACATTTATGTTTTTGGTGGGAATTCTATACCACAGTACTGTGGTTAAAATCTCGAGTTAAAGTTGATAAGAGTGGCTTTAAATGATATTTGTTTTAATTTCCCTGGTGAGATTATTAGGTTTACAGACAATGTACCAAAGTATTTAAACTTTGAAGTATGCAGATGGTTGCTGTAGGAAAATTCTCGAAACGAGAATTTCCGAGAAATTTGGCCTTAAATGGGATGAGAAAATACGATCAAAAATTTAAGAAATCCTAAACCATAGGACAGATAGTTTGTTTATTAAAACCATGTTAAACTTTAGGTTCTGTTTATATTAAACTGCATACAGTGTGGGCCAAATTAAACGTGCACACTTTTTAACTAATAATAACTTTTAATCTGATGCGCCCAACTTTTTTTTTTTTTTGAGGGGCTAACAGGTAGATATGTTTATTCTGGGTTTGCCAATTTTGGTCAATTAAATTTAAACAGAACTGGACTAACGGAACTTTTTCCAAAATGATGCAATAAAATTCGGCGCAAAAAAATAATTTTAATTTAGACTAATATCTTTTTTTTTAATAAATTTACTGTTAAGTTTGGTCAGCATCCAAGTCGGTAGCCTCCCATTTTTGATTTTCAAAGGACATTTAAAAAGTTCGTTTTAAAAATCGAGAAAATGCATGCTTTATGGGGAGCATTATTTATTAAAAATAATTATAATTCCTAAATCCTTAAATTGTTGACAGATTTGCTTTTACTGAATAATTTCCCATAGTTTCTATACAAAAAAAACGTATTAGTTTAATTGTAGCTAAATCAGATTTCTTTTGCAACAAGTTAAAATACAGTATTTTGGAAAAAGTCCCGTAAGTCCAGTCCTGTCTAAATTAATAAAATCCAATTCTTAAAATATTCGTGTACCTAAAAAATTTCCAAAAATAATTAAAGCTCTAGTGGTAATATAGCTAAAATAAAGAATTCGCTTGGTAAAATATGTTTTGTGGAGTAAGAGCCCGTGGGCGGCAAACCTTCGTTTAGTCTAGTCGAGAAGTAGATTTTCTGCCAAAAAATAGTTACAAGTATCCTAAAAATATGGTTCCTATCTTTAACGATACGGAAAGATAATTTAGAGTTGGGTCAAATACTGAAAATCGGTATTTAAATACAAATACGAATATCGAAAAAGGAATGTGTTCGAATACCGAATATTTGAATACTTGGAAGAAAAAAGTATTCGAATACTCGGTATTAATAAATATCCAACTCTTTTTTTGTGGGTGCTTAAAATAAGTTTCTACTCCTACAAATTTTAAAAACAAATTTTAAAGAGCAGAAAAAAGGTCCTCGCATCATTTTTCCGTATTTTTGTTCCCTTTTGGTATTCCAATCATGATAATTTTGGTATTCAAATACTACTTCCACATTTCGGTACACGCCGGTAATCGAATACTTAAAAAAAATATTTAAATACAGAATTCCAAATACTAACCAAAAAGTATTCTGCCGAATACCGATAACCAAACACACAAATGTATTTGAATACTATTCGAATACCGGCAAAATGTATTCTAAATACTATTCAGAATACTGAGTATTTGAATACGACCCGAATCCTAATCTCTCTGATATAGGGGAGCAGCGAGGAGGAAAAAGAGGAATCAGTGGTTGCAAGGAAAATGTCTTAATCGATAGATGCATCACACAAGACTTAATCCAATACAAACGCAACCTCAGTATGGCATGGATTGATTACAAAAAACACACAACATCGCATGAATTAATATAGCATCATATAGCATCACCTTTCTTTATGGCGTTGCTGCAGGGCAATTGCCAGGACATATAGCATCTGCTTAAAGATCTCAAGGTTCCTCCTAACCTAATTTGTTGCATCGAACAGCTGATGCCGCTTTAAAAATCTAATTCTCCATAAAATCTTGAACTACGCGTTTCCAACCACGCATCAAATTAAAGCGAATAAACCCGACATCGTTCTCCTTGATAAGACAAACCACACCATGTATGTAATACAGTTCTCCGCCCCAGCGAAAACTAACATCGATATAAAAGAACGGGAGAAACGAGCCAAATATCAAGATCTTCTTGACGAACTTCGGAGGCTCTATCCAGAGAATATCATGCGACTGGTTCTCCTAATGATTTGCGTTTTGGGAGGCATGAAGAATAACATATTAAGGAAAATGAGGTACATTCCAGCATGTCAACTGGTGATGAAGATGCGGAAATCTGTTGTCCTTGGATCCCTTCGTCTACTGAGGCAAATGAATTTGGCCGAAGGTCACTGACTGAGCGGACACGAGGAGTGGTCTTCGATTGGATGGCCTTCCGCACGACGCCCTATGTGGTCGGAGCCATGGGATACGTCGTGTTGGATCTTTTAGAGAATAATAATAATAATATATAATTAAATAAGGTTACCGCAACTAACATGCTAGCATTTCCTGTATTGCTTTATTCGTTTGGAGTAGTTAAGTGGACGCGAGAAGAGTTGCGCAAACTGGATGTTAGCATACGACAAATGATGCATCTTCACCGCAGCATCCATCCCTGCTCATCAGTCTCTCGCATTTACCTCCCACGCCATCAGGGAGGTCGCGGCCTTTTAAGCTTGGAGGGTATGCATGATCGTTTGGTTTTGAGTCTTGCTTGTCAGGTTGCCAAAGCACGGATCCACTGCGTTCGTAAGAGATCGTAAGATGGCCAATGTTGGAGCATTTTGGTTCAAGGCAGCCGAGCGAGCCGCAGAGAAATTCGTTCTCAGATTTGAAATACATTCTAATGATGACCAATTACTTATAAGACAGGAGTCTAGTACTGTAACCGCTTCAGTTAAAAGAGCCGAACATCGTGTGCTCTTAGAAGATCACATCAATAAGCCGCAGCACGGAGTCTTTTACAGAAACATCGATAGACTTAATCTATCTTGAAAGCTTACGTTTGGGTTTTGAAATCCGCCGAGCTTAAGTCTGAGACCGAGGGGTTCTTACTAGCATGCCAAGATGGGGTGATAAACACATTGGTCATCCGAAGCCAATTTTCCAATGTTCTTGACACCACATGTCGAGCCTGTCGACAGCAACCCGAGGCCCTTATGCACTTATTGTCAACTTGTCAAGGGCATGCTGTCAATAGCTACATCCATCGGCATAATGACGCTCTTTGGGTACCTTTACTATCACCTGAGGCATTACTACGGCATCGATAAAACAGCAATACTGCCGTTTGCTCCCGGCGACATTGAGGCAGTAGTGGAAAATGACAACTGTCGCATATACTGGAACTGTGCGTTCCCAACCACGCATCAAATTCAAGTGAATAAACCCGACATCGTTCTCCTTGATAAGACAAATCCAAAAACTAACTTGGCAGCCATAACTTTTTTGGGACTCTCTGTATACATCAATATACTTTTAGGACATGCCTATTTGGAAACCTTACAATTGTTCTTTAAGACTTTTTGTTGTATCTTGTTAAAAAAACAGAGAAATATTCGGCATCCTCAGACCATGAGGCCCACAAAATATTTGTCTGCCAAGGGGTTAAAACTATCAAAACTGTCTGCCGAGCAAGGAAATATCTTCTAACAGCTACCCAAGTAACATATATAGAATTCAGCTTTTACAAAGTGACAAAAGTTTTCAATTGATTAATCTTTGGTACCTGGTACCCAACAAAGCCTATATGAGTCAAACTTCGTAGTATACCATTGCTTCTACCAATCTTGGGTGCATGCACTGATAAAACTTTTAGCTTTTACAAAATAATGAAGGTGTTTCGTTCATGGGCTCTTGGACTATTACCCTCGTTTTACACTAATCCGGATTCGCCGGACAAAGTGATAAAACATAATATGGAGCCTTTCACACGTAAAGAAACCGGAAAGTCGGCAAACTTAAAAGCTCCACATAATTTTTTATCACTTTGTCCGACGAATCCGGTTTAAGGTACGAGCACATACGTCGGCATCGGACGAACGGTACGGATCGGAAAAATAGTTTTGGTGAAATTAAATGACACACACGCACATGCGAGTCATGGGAAAACCATGAGGTAGAAGTTAGCGCCTTTTTACCCATGGTATAAAACCACTGAATTAAAACCTCCGGTAGGAATCGACTTAAATTCTTGTAAAATAACTCAATTTCTGACCTGTATAGCGCATATAAAACGGTAATGGCAGGATTTTAAGTCAAGTTGCTATATTCTCGCGGGATTTTTTAAATGCGGTGCAAATCGCCTGCTTATAGGTGCACTACTTAATTTAATTTCATTAAAACCATTTTTTCTGATCCGTACCGTCCGACCGATGCCGATGTATGTGCGCGTACCTTTAGTGTGAAATGAGGGTTGAGCTAGCCGACTTTCTGGATTCTTAACGTGTGAAAGGTGTCATAAGACTCCATACACTTCGATGGCGTCGGTCCGTCGCCCGGCTCTCGCTAATGTGAAATGATAGTTGGGATTTGAATATCCAATTTGTACTGTCAATAATTAACGGCTCGTGAGACTATTTTAAAGCTCTATTTATTAACATACAATCTTATTTGCCCATATTTTGGAGTATACAACTTTTATGATAAAGTGATATTACACAAAACATATAATTTATAAAGCCAACAAGTTAACGGGAACATGCTATCTTTCTGTTGGCTAGAACCAAGAAATTGTTTAATTTGCTAAATTACTATGTAGCCATATACAATTTGCCAGCTGAGCAGTCTCTAAAAACATATGCAAATTGTTTAATATCTGTAATTTTGTTTTGTGTTTTTGTTTCGATTTTTGAATAATAAAGTAGGTTACTGGTTTTACTATTTGTCTCGCATAAATTTAGTTGCTGTTAAAATTATTAAAATGGTGCTAAAAAATATTAATCATTTTTTAAAGAAGAAAAAACGTTGTTTTGCATATAATACCGGATTTTGGCATTTTTTAATTTTAAAAAGAAAAACTCTAAATTACTTGCATCTAAATTGGCAATACATTTGCATAAAAACTTTATTTTTATAATAAACCTTAAGTTTAGTAATGAGTCATAAGATGCTAAGTCGACTGCCATTTAGCATACTGCGATTCAGCAGACAAGAAGCCACGCGGTCAGCAAATTTGTCTCATGGAGCATTTATTTTTAAAAAACTAATTGATATATCGAACTAAAAAATGAAAAATAAATAATAGTTTAAAAAACTAAAAACACGCTTTTATATGCAACCGAACTAAAAATTAGAAAATAATTTTTCATTACAAAGAGTTTGTCACTTCAGAATAAAAGCGTAAGTGCTTAATATATTAAATGTTATAATTATTCTATTTGCAAATATCTATGAGGGAAAAGTTATGAAAAAATAGTAAAATGCACCCCACGCTTTACCTTTCTAGAACAAAAGCTTCCTTTGCTAAAATACTCGAAGCATCCCAGTTTACTCTACGATTGTTATCAAATGCGTGTTGGCAGATATTTGATTTATGAAATTCTGTTTTTTAATTTATGATCTGTGTTCTTTTATGCGTTTGGCTAATGGTCTACAAGTTTCACCTCTATAAAACTTATTTCATTTGCAGGGTATTTTATAAACATTTTTTGTATTTTCATTTAAGTTGTATGGTTTTGTTTTTGTTAATTGAGATCTGATAGTGTTTTGTGTTTTAAAGATTGTGCGAATATTAAATTTATGTCCTATTCGTTGAATTTTATTTGTTACTGGACACTCTGTATATAATACACTATTCCATTTACCTGTCAGGTACTTGTGCTCATCTCAAAGGTCCGGCAGTTTTTTCAAACTTTGCTATAAATGAACAAATCGCCTATATTGACAAGTTTTTATTCCTTATTACACTTTCACACTTATAGGGGTTGATGCTTGCCACTACTATAAAAATTTCTAGCGTTACAAGTATACCATTACTCAACGAGTTTACTAGCCCTTGGACTATAAATAAAACAGCAACAACGCACAACTTTATTGCGTTATAAAAACGTCTTTAATTTATTTACAATAATTTAAAAAACAAGTTCTTGGGTTAAAAAACTAATAATTTAAGTAGATATATGCAACAACGACTGGTGATGGCCATTTAGTAAAATAGAGTTTTGCTCTTTAGGAACTAACAGCAAACACGTTTACATATGGACCAGTCTCTTTTAAATATTTTCTATAATTGCTGCAACAGCCAAAAACACAACAAAACGCGCATCTAAAAAAAGTATGTTAAACCTAAACAGAAAAGTAGCTTACACTTTAGGGCCGGCCTCAAACATCGGACTGTCGATCCGATTAATTTTTAATTAATTAAATTTTATATTTTAAATATAACCAATGAGAACAAATACATTTTTAAATCGGACCAAAAAGAACAAATGGGATAAACAATCTGATGTTCGTGGATGGCTACACTTTATAAAACACGCACCTTAAACACACGAAGGTAAGTCTAAAAAATCTTTATGAAATGAATACTTAAAAGTTGCAAAACACTAAAATTAACTAACTATTTTTCTATCAACCTCTATAAACAACAAAAAGCCTTTTACAATACTAAAATATAATTAAAATAACGCTCAAACTTTGACATTTTTAATAGATTGTTTGACAGCGCGTCCATGAAAACAAAGATGTCTCGCCATTTATGGTAAAAACGCGTAAAAGTATATTCCATCCTTCTTACCCAAGGTGCTTAGAGACAAGGTTGTCTAACTTTTATTTGACGGATGTGACGTCAAAGGAATCATTAAAAAAATATCGTTATTTATTTAGTGTTTTGTAAATAGGGTGTTAATCGTGTTTATCTTTGTAAGTAAATAGTGGATTAAAGACTTTAAAATTATAAACTATATTTTAAACTTTAAATTGGTAAAAAAAGACTCCAATGACGTCGATGTATGTATTACCTGTTATTAATACCGACATATTCGTGCTTTCAACGATAGCCACCGAATAGTCAGCATCCGGATGCTTACGTCAAAAATGATCACGGGACAATATCCTGCGTGCTTTTATAAAATTACGTAGGTTACGAATATACGTATGTATGTCGGCTATCAAAGTTATGGAATTTTTAAATTTAAAATAGCCAAATTTTTGCACATCATTTAATTTTCGCTTTTTTCTGTTTTAAAAGCTTTTTTAGTTTATTTTTAAAATTAATAAAACGGTAAATTATATGATTTACAAACCTTTTTTTTATCATATTTAATAAAAAATTTAATAAACTAATGAGACTTGAACAGACTTTTAAAATAAAAAACTAGTTTCTAATCCTTCCTTTGTTTTATGTTTAATTTAAATTTATTTTATACACAACTAACAAGTATTGGACATGCTTTATTTTATATGTTTTTTAAGGTTCAGAAAGATTAACTTTATAATAAATAGCTTAGTGAAAGTTGGACCGATTTAAAGCCTTTTAACGGTCGCGCTTGCAAATAATTTATTTTACTTTTTCAAGTATTATAATTATGTTTTTCTGTATAAATAACCTGTTGAATTAAACTTAAGTGAACCATTTAAAAGATTTATTAAAAGGCTTAAAAATTTTTAATAATTTCGCGGGGAAAAAAATTAAATGGACAGAGGGGTCTGCCTGAATGTGGTAGACAATGATTCTTTATAAGTGATACTAAAAGAATTTTGTGCTTCCATTGTTTTTATTTTAACTATTTACACAACGTTTTAGGCAGTCCTATTTCTGTCTGTTTTTAAGTGTAAACTAACAGAAATTGCTTTAGTATTACTCATTGGTATTTATGGTATCAGGGGCCAATTTCGCACTAACTTAATTAAGTTTAATAAATAAAGGCTCGAGAGGCATTTTACAAATACTTTTACCTTTTTAACAAAGAAAAGGTACGCAACTAACTGTGAAAATTTTCTTTTGTTTTGAGTAAGCAAAGAAAAATATATTTATTGTTTCTTCATTTTTTCTCGTCTTTTGTTTAGTTATACGTTACAAAACATACGAAATCAAATACACCTACTTATATGTATATGTATTTCTAGACCATAAACAAAAATGGAGAATTGTTGTCATTAAAAATAGGTTTTATGCATAAGTTCCCATTAGCAGTATGTAAAAAAAATTATACAGGGTGTTTTCTAATTGTGGTAAGAAAATTTAAGCGCGTATTCCTGAACCATTAATAGTACTTAGCTAGGTGCTTTAAAACACTAAGAACAACAAAATAAATCTCTTAAAGAAAATTTACTGGATCTTATACAGGGTATTTCTCATAGCATGGCCAATATCTGAATATTTAAAATGCTAAACATTAATTTCTTTAAAGGGCACACCCTGATTATTGAGCAATTTTTAGGTTTTAGAAATAAAAAATAAAGGTAAGTTTCTTTAGCTATTTTAATACTAAAAATGGTTAGGTTTTTAGATATTGAAGGTTTTAAAAACATCATTTAACAAAAAAGTATTTTTTTTAAGGAAGAACTTTGTTTTATTAAATGAAACACCCTGTATATTTATTAATATTCCTAAAATTTAAATTATTTACCTTAAAACAATGAAATATAAGCTATGGTTATTTCCAGAAATGTTGGATTTATTGACCCCTAAAAATTCCCTGTATAGAGATTAAAAATACTAACATATTTAACAATTAAAATTTGCTACATCTAACGTTAAAAAATGTGACAAACATACTGGTGTTTTATTAAAAATAGCAAAGTTCTCTTTTATCAAAAATTTTACTTTTTTGTCATGAATACAGTGTGTGCCCTTTAAATAATTGAGATTTTGCATTTTATATGTTGAGATCTTGGCCATGCTGTAAGAAATACTCTGTATTAAATCTAGTAAATTTGTTTAGAGATTAATTATGTTGACTTGTAGTGTTTTAAAATACCTAATCAAGTATTAATAACAGCTTATTTCTATCCGTTTTTACACCATTTTAGGGTACCGGTGTTTTTACGAAGATTTCGGTAAATTATAAATGGCGGTGGCAACATCGCTACAAAAGCAAAAATAAAATAACAAAATAAATGCAACATTTTATGCAGAATCTAAACCTGCAAACAAAAATAAAGGTTACAATTAAAAAAAAACTAGCTGTATCCAAAACCTTTTGTTTTGGACACTCAGTATACATCAAAATATTGTTTGGACATGTACGTTTAAAAACTCTACGATTTTTATATAAAACTTTCTTTATAACTCGTTAAGCAACAGAAATATTAAACCTTATAGGACAATTGGGCCACCCTGTAAATGTAATATTTCTTTAAATTAAATTAAAAACGGAGCAAAGTATTATTCACCAAAAATTTTTAAAGAAAACTTTTTTCATATCTCGTTAAGCAACAGAAATATTGAACTTTATCTAATAATTGGGTAAACCTGTATATGCAATATTTTTACCATTTACAAGATCCTAATGTAATTTAGTTTCATTCCGTACGCTATTTGGTTTACTACCTACTTTTCGAGCATCAATCGCGTGATATTTTAAATTTTAAGCAGCACGCTAACTTTATTAAAAAAAACGTGCCTAAACAGAATAAAATTTGAAAACAGAGCTTAATATTATTCACTAAAACTGTTAACTTCTAACTGTAACATTTTGGCGTAATTCTGAATTCTAACAAAACGTCACGTTTTATAGCTAATCCAGTTATGCTACAGTAATTTACATCCGACTTTGTATAATGCTTCCTTATACTCTCTTGCAAAATAATTTAAAAATCTTGACCCCTGGCTAACTGTTTCATCGCAACATTGCAGTACTGTAAAATAATTATTTTATAAAATTTATATTCAGGGGAGATAATTGTTTTATTATCAGTTACTATTTCTGTTTAGAATTAACGTTTTTTTATTTAAAATAAAATTAGTTATCGTGGGTAATTACACAAGTGCATCAAAATTATTGATAATTTTGCTTGAAAGCGTATTACCTAAAAACTACTAGAATTCATTTTCATATTTTGGCGAAAGAGACCGACTCTAAAGGGGATGGCGCTTTCGCCGAAATTTGAAAATTCACGAGAGTAGTTTTTAAGAGGCAATACACTTAAAGGCTAAATTATCTGATTATTTTGTAGCACGAGTGTAATTTTGGAAGAAAATAGCCCAAAGAAAGTGAAACTATCAAATGAAGGTATGATAATTTTCTAAACAATTTATTTAACAACACTACAAAACCCAATCCTAAAAACGAATAAACTATTAAAGACACAGTTATAATAATTGTTTACATTATTTCCCAATTTCCATTGGATGTTGATTGAAAACTGACATCTAACTAACCAGAACTAACCAAAACTACTAGAGTTCATTTTCATATTTTGGCAGAAAGAGCCAAATGTGAAAATGAACGAGAGGAGTTTTTAAAAGGCAATACACTTAAAAGCTAAATTATCTGATTATTTTTACGCACAAGTGTAATTTAGGGAGAAAATCACTCGAAAAAAGTGAAACTATCAAATGAAGGAATAATAATAATTACAGATTCTACAGATTCAGTGCCAAAACAAGACATTTTTATACAAAAATGTTTACAAAATTGATGAAATGCCAAACTGACCTATTAAATGAACAAAGCTGTTGTTAGAATTTGGTTGTCAAATTTAACTATTAAAAACATTACAGTGAAATTTTCGATTTCTTCTATGAAATTATTGCTGTAATCAAGCGATAATTGGCGAGTAAACAAATGGGTGAGTGTAATTTTCGCTGCAATCAAGCTGATAATTGTCAAGTAGACAAATGGGTGAGTGTAATTTTCTTACTAAGTGAATAGTACATTACATAGTACATTTCACCTCTTTGGGTGCATTGGTCCCCGTGCACCCTCGTACTCGCCACCACTGCCGAGGGCGTAATTTAAAATTCAATAATATAAATTCAAAAATTTGCTAATAGTACGAGATCCGAATAGGAGGTGACCTACACCCATCTGTTTAACCGATGAAAAACTGTTTTATATTAAAGTTAGTATTTAAACAAAGGTATCGCTATAGGGTTGTCTAAAAAAATAGATAAAGCCATATTTAATTTTAAAAATAACCTTAAAACTTTTGTGTAATGCTAACCTCTATATTTTTAAATACGTATGTATGCTTGTTATTAAAATATATATTTTTAAATAATATAGAATGTACCAAAAAAAGTTTTCAACTCTTAAATATAAAAATTTATCACAGCTTTATTTATAAAAGCAAAGAAACAAAATGTACTAAAGATCCCAAAAATGCGAAATAATGTGGGTTATCTATGGTGTGGTCTAAGGTTAACATATTTGAAAACTAGATTTAAAGCAAAATTTAAACATACATTGCTTAATAGTCATAAATAAAAAAGTTGAAGTAAAGGGATGCGTCCACTAGAAACAGACGGAGGAACGAAAATTTTTTTCAACACATAAATTCCCCGTCGTCTGCTTAAATGCGATGGGCTTCTAATTAACGCACTCTTTTACAAGCCAGACGGACCGCAACCGTACGTCTCTAGTGGACGCCTACCTTAATATAACTAAAATGTTATATTAAAAAATCTATCTTTATTATTTGCAGTAATTTAAATCCGACTTTGTACAATGCTTCTATATAATCTCTTGCAAAATAATTTAAAAATATAAACCTCTGGGTAACTGTTTCATCGCAACATTACAGTGCTGTAAAATAATTAGTTTATACAATTTATACTCCGGGGAGATAAAATGACTTTAATGTTAAACGCAAGCTTTTAGAAACTACACGGAAAAGATTAATAATGATATACGGAAGGGAATGTTCAAGCAAAACACTACATTTTTAGATTGAAATTTTTTTTTAATAACTAACAATCTTTTTTTTCGTATGGTCTTTCACCAAAAATTTGCGCAGATTTTCAAACCTTTAAGGAGGTTGGAACAACGTTGTAACTGGCATTTTATTAATAGTAGGGGAGCCCAAGATGCTAAATTTGCAGTTACTCGAGCGTCATAAAGACCTATTGGGTTGCAAAGCTTAGGTGATAAGAAGAAAAAATGTTATATAATGTATACATTTTCATCGGTGGGGGAAGCGGCTATAGACTTTTAAGTATGTCAAAAAATATTTTTATTATTTCGGCTTGTGGAAATCGTTCAAATCGTATCGAATTATATATTTTTCGTCATCCTTGAATTATTTTCTTCAAAATAAATAAGAAAATAACCACGCTCAAGCATGTCAAAATGACGTTTTTTTTCAACTTTGTAGCCCTCCGGTTTCTTTACGTCACTCTCAAATTGTCAGATTAGTGGAATATGCACTCTTTAGCATGTAATTAACTTACCCTATCCTAATCTGACGCGCACGACAATTTATGTGGGATATATTTTTGTTTTTACGACCGCCCCTGTATACGGGGCTCATATTTGGTGGAGGTATTTAATCGGGTATAAGGTATCCTCCGGTATATTTTTCTGACGCGCTCTAGTAACTGCAGAAATCCCTCTTCGGCTCCCCTACCATAAGATTTAATTAATTAAATTAAAAACAATGTGTAATCAAAAGAATTACAACGTTCTTTAATGCATAACTTCACACGATTTATCCATAGTTTTGCTGATGGAGTATTTTAAAGTTAAAAAAACTAGGTAACTGATGTAATTTACAATGTTTTTTCATAATTTTCTCATTTTTAAATATATTTATGTTCGGAACATAAAACATAAATTACAAAAAAACGTGTTAAACTTTTATTTGTATTTATATTTCTTAGTCCGCCTAATAAAGATGAACAAAACTGAGTCTTTTTACTAAGATATATTTTTTTTAATTTGAGCTTTATGTGCGTTTTTGCTACGATTTAATTTTCAGCTAACCACTTTTCAAATGGGCGAAAAAGGTCTTTACCTAACAAACGTGCTTTTTATACATATTTTGTTTATTTAACCCTTAATTAGTCGCGTGGTGTGTTTGGTACAAAAATCCTAAAAAAGACATTACCATTTGTCTTAAAAACAGATTTCTTATACTATAAATCCATGTATCTTAGCAGAAGAATGTCATTAATGTGCTGTGGCGGTCTTATTTGAAAATAGTATTTAGTTGTGACAGTATCGATATTTCTTTGTAAACGGTGCTTAAAATACATATTATAAATTGAGAAAAGCACCTGAACAAATGTTTTAAAAAGTCAGTAACCCTAGTTACCACAGTAAAAAAGTTATTTTATTAGTAAGAGTAACAAATTGTTTTTAAGTTTAAATATAATTTTGTTTAGTCTGATGTTAAAGTCAAACTTTTAATAAAATTATACTTTGCATTAGGACTGACGTAAAAAGTTATTTTTTTGTAAGTAAAATACCATATTAAAATGTCTTTAAACAGTTCAGAAATCCTAAAAAAATATTATCTGTCTTACAAAAAACACAATTATAATTTATTTTTAGCACGTATTTAATCTACATACTGTCCATGTGTACACGGTAAAAGTTTACATGGACAATACAAAAACTCATTTACGCCGATAAGTCATTTTGCTTGTTAAAAAAATTAATTTATAAAATGAAAATATTGATTTATAAACCTAAATATACAGAGTTCGCAAAAACTTCAAATACATAATTTTACTCCAGGAGTAAAATACCTTTATTTTTCAGTTTAAAGCAAAATATTATTAAAAAATATATGAAGGATAAAACTGGTAGTTGATAAAAATATTTAAGCAAAATATAATAGAACTCCACAATTTGGCTAAAATATCTGAATTTAAAATTCGAAAGCGCTTTAATCACATTTGCGTACAACTCAAAAATTGTGTTAAATATGGATGGAAGTAGGGAAGCCGTTTGATTAGCAAATTATTACATTATTATTTGGTAACTTTAGTTTTTTTTACATTATATTATTAAAATATTTAAAATAGTTAATTTTTGATAACATCAAAATCAGTTTTAAGAAATGTTTTGATATTCCCCTAGAGAATATTAGGTCATTGATTATGTCTACAGTTGAACCAATAATGTTATCTAAAAAAATGTAATGAAGAATTTGCTGAAAAATTAAAAATAAAGGTAGTTTGCTCTTATAAAATGTTTTTAGTGTAGTACAGTTTTTTGCATGGCCAGAAATATTTTCTCCGGAGGTTTAGGATTATAAAGTTTATATTTAATATGAAATAAAAATATGTATTTTAAAACTAAAATAAAAAAACTATCTTAATCGAAAAAGAAATAGTAGGTATAGTACAACTCGTAGAAAAAGCAAAGTTCCGAACCCTAGCATTAACCGGAAATATGTGGCGTTTTTACATGTTACCTAATATACTATTTACCAAGAATGCCCTTTTTCAAAATACATATTTTTTTATCCGTTTGTTTCTTTGTAAACCCTATTTATTAATAACTTTACGAAAAAAGTGTCTCCTCATAAAAGTTCTGCTTGATAGAAAATACATTTCCACAAAAATATAAGGCATAGGGTGGCTTAAAGATGACTTGTTTTCAAATTAAAATAAGGATAATTTCCTAACTATGGTACCAAACTTTAAAGGGTGATTTCTTATATCATTTTGTAAAGAAAAGTTTCCATAAACATATGTTCGGAGTTGCTTCGTTTCTGAGATACAGGGGCTTAATTATTATTATTTTTAAAAGTCTGTTTTTTCTTAATATCTTAAAAACGATGTCAGATACAAAAAAATATACTATACCAAAAAGTTATATTTTTAGTTGCTTTAAAGGAAAAAAAAACTACATAAAAAGCCAGTGGCGTACATTTTTCTCGTAATAATATTTGCTGTTGTGCCCACTGTACGCCACTGGCTTTTAATGCAGTTTTTTTCTATAAAGCAAATAAAAATATAACTTTTAGTGTAGTACATTTTTTTATCTGGTATCGTATTTAAGATATTAAAAAAAACAGACTTTAAAAAAGAATTTACCCCTGTATCTTAGAAACGAAGCAACTCCGGACATATGTTTATATGAACTTTTCTTTATAAAATGACATAAGAAATCACCTTTTAATGTTTGGTATACTGTAGTTAGAAAATAACTCTTATTTTAATTCGGAAAAAAGTCATTTTTAAGCTTCAACATCCAACTTTTAAATACTTTTGTGAAAATGTATTTTCTAATTAGGCAGCACTTTTTATGAAGAGACACTTTATTTCGTAAAGTTAATAAATAAAAAGTTTCACATTTGGTAAGAACTTCCGAAGACACGCTTTATTAATTCGTTTTCTTGTAAAACCTATTTTTAAAAAATCTTACCTTGTACTCCGGATATCATAAATATCAGCACAACTACCCCGACCGCCTTGGTAGCACACGAAAGTCCTTGGTGCCGGCAAACCTCCATCGTATGTGTCTATATCAATTCACTGTCAAGTTCAAGATCGCGTTGAAAAAGCTCGAGTAGACGGCGGACACTGCACCGAAAGCTCTGCACGCGTATTATCACAGTGGTGGACGTTCACCGACTTGCACAGTACCGAAGAAGACCAACCGAGTTTAGTCTGTTCCGCCACACATTGGCCTATATTTCGGACAGTTCTTGAGGGGATATAGATAATGCATTAAACTGCAGATGCACGTTTCTCCGAGCAAATATAAAAAATGTTTTATGTACTTCTTATCATCTCTTGACAGACATTTGCGTTTCGGATCCGTTATATCAATAACCTTCTTTCATTGAGAAAAAGAGACCGCGATTCAATTTCCCCGAGGCGAAAATTATTATAATCTTGTTAAATTGGCTATAAACTAAAAATGAAGCCAAGTTTTTGTAAATTACACATCAGGTTCTTTGATTCTGTATATAAGTCTTTTATAATTTCGTTAATATTAAAAGCCAATTAACTTATTTGGTTTATGTTATTGCAAAGGCTAAAAATACTACACCAGAGTAAATAATTTTTAAAACAAAAAAATAAAAATATGGTAGAATAAAACCCATAGTAAAAGGCCGCAAATATAAAAAATTAAAGGAAAAATAAATTACGGGTGATCTGAGGTCGGAAAGGAAAGGGGTTAAAGGTAAAAACTATTTTTCTCGATTTTCGGTAAAACTACAAGTCCTATGAAAAAAAGTTAAATAAAATAGTTTTAAGTAGTAAAGGTCTACAACTTTTGTTGTTACACTTTCTTTACTAATCTTAAAATTTTTGTTAAAAATTTAAATAACCAAGCTTTTAATTTTTGAATTTTATCTTTTACAAGAAAAATCTCGAAAATTGGTTAAATCTTACCTTTTTGTTTCTCAAATAAACTGTAATTTTTGGATGTAAAATATTTATTTCTACACAATAATTTAACTTTATATTAAAAACTACCCTTATTTTCAATCGAACATTTACGTATGAAAATATCGGCATTTCTTAAAATATCGGTAAGCTTATTAATAGTTGAAATCTTTACTTTTTCGTAGTGTAAAACAAAATATACATTACCACGGTAAATTTTCTTGGAAAATGCATTTTCATATGACTTGTAGTTTTACCGGAAATGAAGAAAAACCGTTTTTACCCTTATAAATTAACCCACGTCCTGACCTCCGATCGCCCGTAATTTATTTTTTCTTTTATTTTTGTTATTTTCTAGACATTTTTCAATAGGTTTTATCTTTATCCTACTATGTTGTTTTTGGTTTAAAAATTATTAATTATTGACTGTCGTCTAATAAAAATTAAAACAAAAATCGGATGCTAGTTTTTTTGCATTTTCTGAGAACATTTACCATTGTTATGTATTTTTATTACACCATCAGAAAGTCTGAATTTTCGATTAAAAATAAGGGTACTTTATCAAAATTAGATCAAAATAATGTGAGAAAATAAATATTCCAAACCAAAAAATGACAGTGTTTTTGCAGCTCTTTTTAAAAGAAATAAGTTAAGAATAATTTTTTTATGACGGAAAAAATTTGACATTTTATCTCGGTTGTCAGGTACTAAAGTGTGACTTTTCATAAAATTACTTTTTTCCCGGACAAACATACACGTAATTAAAGGTAGATATTTAATTTTAGAAATATATTATTATACAAAACTTACAACCCAAAGTGCAATCAGACATTTTTTAATTTTATAGTATTCAAAATAACTAGTAAAGTAGGACTGTTAGTTCTAACTTATTAATTTAAATCTGTTTTATATATATATTTAATAACTAATTGTTGTTTCAAATACAACAGCCGACCAGTTCAAAACTTTAAATTTTACATAATTTTCTGATTTTAATATATATATGTATATATATATATATATATATATATATATAATATATATATATATATATATATATATATATATATATATATATATATATATATATATATATATATATATATATATATATATATATATATATATATTTATATAACATGAGGACGTCATTTTCGCATCACAGAAAAAATAGAAAAATAGTGTATTATATACGGGAGAAGTTTTATATTTTAGCTCTCGGTTTATTGTCAATACAACCTCGAAGTGAAATCTACAACTTTTTTCTCTTGTATAATAATGAAGGGACCACATGGTTTTTTGATATAATTTGATGATTTTTATCATCGAATAACTTTTGAACCAATAAGGTTAGGAAACAATCATAAAATACCTTTACTGTAGAGCGTTAAATTTGCAACAAGAATTATCATATGACAAGATGATCCGTTTATTAGTAGCCAACTTAAAACATTTTAAAGTAAACAGGAACTTTTCACGATAATTATACTTAAAACTTTGGCTGTCGTGGAGGTGGGGTTAATTTTAAAATTAAAGGCTGGAATGTGGCATGCATTTTTTGGATACATTTGAAACCTATTTTTGAACTATCGTAACAATGAATTTAAAGATACCATAAATAAGGACCACCCTAATGTCCATATTGAAAGTTAGTCCAACCTGAATAAACGGGAACTTTCTAAAGCTCTATCTTCTGAATGCTTATTAAAATTAACTTAAAATTGTGGTAACATTATAAACACATATTATTCTATTTAATGAGATAACTAAAAACTTTTAACATCATGTAACCATAAACCTTGACGACATGTTTCTTTAAAATTGATAGAAAGCTTAATACTGGGCCATATGAAAAAAAAAAGCAAATGCTTTTGCTTATAAGTAAAAGGTATTTTTTTCACCCTTTCGGGGTCATCCCACCCAGGTCCGACGACCGCCCCCTAGGTGGTGCACTGCAGCCTGAAGGCTTATTGTACCTTGACCCCTACTCCTTCTTATTCACACACCATTCATACCATAACTTGGATGGTTGTTGCTCGGTCCGCATTCCCGAGCAGAAATACCGTGTGCCGTTGCCCAAAACACCGCTGTCGCCGGACACCCATCCAAATTATGGGCGCGCATTCCACTGCTTAACTCCGGAGCTTGCCGATATAACCGAAGCAGCCACAAGCGCGCCTTAGTAAAAGGTATTGATCCTAATATAAAAATAAAAAAGGATTTACTTTAAACGTGTAAGCATTTGGTTACAAGTGCGAATATTTACTTATAGAAAAGTGCTGCTGCTATTCAGTAGGCAAAAGCTTCTGAAATTTTCTTTAGTCTGGCCATTCTTAATGCTTGGTTTATATCCGGATCGCGCAGCCCTTCAATGAAACTGCCTACCGCCAATTCTTGCTTAATTTCTTCCGGGTACGATGGATACGTTAAATTAACTAGATGTACAATGTCCGCTTCGTACTCTTGAAGACTTTCATTGTACTTCTGTCTTCGTCCTTGTAACTGCGCCTTATAAACTTCTTGCAGATGGGTTTCGCCGTACCTCATCTCCAGGAACATGACAATCGATTCATAGTCAGATTGCTTTACATCGGGGATGTTTCTTAACACCTCCATGGCTTCTCCTCGAAGAGCAAGTACCAAAGCTCGAGCCTTTTCTGGTGAGCTCCAATTATTGCCGTTGGCAGCAGCCTTGAATTGTCGAAGGTATGTAACCCACGGTACCTTTCCATCAAAAGTTGGTGGTTTCATAACAGTAGTTGAATTACCACTTTCTGCAACGACACCAGTATTAGCTATTTTTTTATCTGTCGCTGTACTTCTTGTTGAATGTGGCTTTGAAGTTGATAAACTTTATCTTCAACCGACTGTTGTATTTCTTGCATATCTTCTTTAACATCTTCCTTTGTAAGTTTTAGTTCGAGTAACATTTCTTGCCTCATTTCATCTTGACTTTGTTGAAATTCTCCCTTTAAGTGTTCTCGAATCTTTACCATCTTTTCTTTGAGCTCATGCTTCATTTGTTCTTGGCTTTTCTTTATGTCTTTTTGAATTTTCTCCATTTGTCGTCTTGTTTCTTCTTGACTAATTTGAGTTTCCCGCTTCATTTCTTTTTGGTTGGTCTTCATTTCTTCTTGACTTTTCTTCATTTCTTCTTGACTTCTCTTCATTTCTTTTGATTAGCCTTTTATTTCTTTCTTGAGGCCTTCTTTCAGGTTTTCTTGGCTGGTCTTCATTGCTTTTAGATCTTTTTTATAAGAAAATACTCGCACTTGTAAGCAAATGCTCATATGTCTAAAGTAATTCCTTCTTTATTTCTATAATATAATCAATACCTTTTACTTATAAGCAAAATCATAAGCTTCTTTTTATTGATATAGCTCATTGAATCATTTTTTAATTTATAAAAATTTTTCTCTGTTTTGCACCAAGATGCAACACTCGGTATACAGAATAAACAATTAACTTAAACAAACCTAAAACTAAATTTTTGTAACTAACGACTAATAACACTTAAAAGATAGGTTTCATGACTTTTTAACGATTAGAATGTATAAACAAACAGCTAAATAGTAGTGTTATAATTGTTAACTTCCTAAAAGGTAAAACATCATTAGCTCTGCTTTGAAAGTAGAATCTTTTAATTGATAGGTAATTGTTACTAATTAGACATCTTGTTATATTTTTCTAGATTCTGAGATTCCGCATTTCTCTGGTTGAACGCCTTAATAAGAGTAGAACTGCTCTTTTATTTGCCAATAATTCATTGATGTTTCTTAAGTTAAAAATAGGCTTTGACCAATACTTCATTTTTTGTTTAATTTTTTAATACAGTGCTTAAAACTAGTAATTTTCATATTCTTAATTGCTTTTAAAATTAATTTTTTTTTGCCTTCATCACAAAAACGGCATTATATTTTAATAGAGGAAAGTGACGAAATATGGAAAACCATTCTGTTTTTACACATAATTGGTATAAACATTATAAATAAAAACTTTTTGTAGTAATTATTAACAATCATATTTTAGCCCATATTTTGTAAAAATTTTGGTTACACTGATCAGTTTTAATTAAGATTAAATTACACTAAAAAAGAAGAAGGTGTCAAAACATGAAAAAGGTACCCCAAATAGAAAATACTATAAAGACTATTTAAAGTTAAACTTAACTAACAAGAAACTTTTTGAAAACTTTAATATGTGCCCAGAGCCCAAAAATAAGGCACTGGATTCATATTTTCCCATGCGCATTATTCGAAAACAACATGTCACATATTTCCTATAAAGGCATCGGACTTACTGTCTGTATCAAACAGCACCTCCTCATCATCTAAATCTGACTCTTCTTTCTTGCTTCTTTAATAAGATTATTTTTGTAAGGTAGTAATTTGATTACTGCTGCAACGGATTTCTTTTTTTTATCTTCGGACAATCCACGAAAGCTAAAGGCCAAAATATTAACGTACCGTGGGTGTCTTAAGCAAGGTAAGAGGGAGTTTGCTGGCATGGGACTTAAAGACTTAAAATATTTGGGGAAGGGGGAGAAAGGAAAGGCGACAGCAGGTTTCACCTAATTTGTTTTGCTTCGTCTTGTCCATTATTTAGTTGTATTGCGTACTGTAAAAATTGACAACCACATTTTGTTTTACTTTTATGCTTTAACATTGACTTAAAATTCAATTCTTTACAAAATTTACTCGTGCAATTTTTGTTCTATTTTTAAAAATAAAAGTAGTTATTTCCTGGGGATTTTTATATTTTTAGTTATAACTCGCCTCGTATAATACTCATTGCAGTAAAATTTTATATCTATTAGTTTTGGACTATGCGACCAGTTTTTCCAAAATTTTGTTTTAAATTCTAAAATTTTTGGTACATTTCTCCTCTTGTAACACCTATCCTGGGACACCCTGTATAGCGATATTTGTATTCGTAGTAGAATCGTCAAAAGGAACCCCAATAAAAAGGTTTTAAAAGTAATTATAAAGTCCATTTTATTACTGGCCCAGGGACTAAAATCTTTTCTTTACTCCGAACTTTTAAATTTAAAACCGTTTATCAATTAACGAAGCGAAAGTTTTTATTTTTGATTATGTTTATTGATAAAGAATTCTACATAGCTTCTATTCCAACGTATACGGCTAGTTAATGAACATTTCCTTTGTATCTAATCAATTAATCATCGATACTTTAGCTAAAGCGCGTTCCTCGTAAGATTTTTAAACACCTGCAGAAATTAATTTACCGACTTGAAGAAGCAGCTTTTCTTTGGAAACAAAATAAGTCTATTTATCGTGTAGCTTTCTTTCATAATGTGACGATATATTAAGGAAAAAAATGACTACGGGGATTCTTGCCTGAAAGTGATTAAATAGTGCTTAAGGGCTTAACTCTTCATTCATTTTTCTAGCAATTTTTTTTTGATGTTGTTGTTTAAGTATCATAACAGTGGTTCTAATATATTACATGGTCTTCAGTAACTCGACCGACAAACTTTAGGGGTAATTCTACAATGAAAATTAGGAAAAAAAACTTTTTGTAAACATATTTATATCATTAACGTCTTAGTTTTTAAACCACAGGGTGTTAAGTCAAGTCAAAAAATATATATTTTTTTATAATAACTTTTATACCAATTCAAATATATTTAAAATATTTGGCAGACGTCTCTTATGCATTATAAGACATTATTTGGAATAGAAGAAAAAAAATTGTCAGTGTCGTCCATAATGGGTTTAAGGTAAATATAATTTAGAAACAAGACGGTACGCTACTACTTTTTTAATATAAATAGTATATTTTGCATACATATATATGTTTCGACGAAGACTCTTTGCACACAAGTATAAAGTTTGTGCACGAGCCGTAGGCGAGTGTTACAAGTTATACGAAAAAATAAAATATTTTTGACTGCTTACATGTGAAAAATTTTTACAACGTAGTATCATACATCATGTAAAATAAGTTATTTTCAGATCTTGTTTGACGACCATTTCTAGACACTTTGGTAGCAGTCGTAGAAAAAGTAGTTTTTAATTTTATTTTGTAGCATGTATTGTTTTGTCGTAAATAAATACAAAGCATTTTTCGGCATGGTAATTAGATAGGGATTTGACCATGTCGAAAACTGATTTATATTTATTTATGCAGAAACCGTACATTAATTAAATAAGTCAGGAAATTACATTTTTCTACTAGCGTGTGGAAAGCAGCACTTTTCCGCACGCAATTTAGTTTGGAAAATGTCACTTTTCCGCACTAGTGCGAGAAAGTAATTCTTGCAAATTTTCTACTTAAACAGGTGTTTAAAATGTTTTAATTCTAAAGTTTGACTTAGTATAATTTTATTACTGGCATAGTATTCTTTTATTTGTACAAATTAGGTGTAAAATCAACGCAGTATTCATTAAAAATTAATATTGTTTTAAAAAACATTGTTTTACAAATCCTGGTATATATTAAATTTGCTTATCAAATTTTTATTTTTGACACTTGCTGGTGCCCATATTATAAAAGAATAAAGTCATGAAAAGTAATCGATAATTAAAAGTGTCTTTAGTACATTCTGATCAGTATCGTCGATTTTAGAGAGAAAACGTTTTCCATGAATCCATTCTAAAAGCAGCAAATTTAGATTTGTTGCTGTCCAAGTCGAAGCACAGGAACGAGAAAAAATATACAGCATTTACAAGCTGGTGTGGCGAGAAAAAAAATCAAAAGTATGAAAGAAGAAGTTTTTGTAGCACATTTCGTGGAACTTGCTAAAACATGTAAGCCCAATACCTTACGGTCAAGGTATTCCATGTTAAAAAGTGTTACTTAGATCGAAAAGAACATGGATTTAAGCAAATATTTCAAAGTTACATCATTTTTGAAGAAGCAAAATGTGGGATTTAGACCCAAGAAGGCCAAAATTTTCTCGAAAGATGAAATAGCAAAATTTATTAATGATGCTCCAACTGATGTCTATCTAGCGATGAAGGTAGCTACAATTTTCGGACTAGCTGGTGCGTGTCGTCGAGAAGAATTGATGAAAATTAGCATTGATGATATTGACGATGAGGGTAATCTTTTAATTGTAAATATCCCAGACTCCAAAATCCATCCTAGCAGAAGTTTTGTTATTTTCGAGGAAATTGAAAATGGAAAATATCTAGCTTTGTATAGAAAGTATTTCAGTTTACGAAAGCCCGAAAGATCACACAGAAGATTTTTTTTTAATAACAAAAATTGGCTTGTACTGTCCAGTGCCTATTAATAAATTCTTTTGGCAAGATGCACTCTGAAATAGCTATCTATTTACGTCTTCCAAACCCAGAACTTTACACGGGACATAGCTTTTGCCGTTCCTCAGCTACAATGTTAGCTAATTCTAATTCTGGTGAAGGCAAAACGAATATTGAAAGACTTTGAAGTTGGAAGTCATCATCTGTTGCAGAAGGCTACCTAGAAAGCTCTACAAGTTCAAACAAAATATTATCCCAAAATTCATCTACCTTTAAACACAGCCAAACGCACTTAAGGCCCATTGTACCGTCTTCTAGCAAGCAACAATGTGTCTCTGTTACCTGTAACGATGACCGGTTCAATTGCACCTCAACGGCAATCTCCAACTCCGCAACTTATCCACAACAACTTGCCTCTGCGATTCATTTGCAAATCGGTACCAACTGTTCTTTTACGAATGTTGTTAATAATAATAAACAGTAATGGTAAAAATAAATATTGTCAATTGTTTAGTTTGACTTTTTCCATACCCTCGTAGAAAAAATGGCGTTCCTAACACGTGCTGAAAGTGCCACTTTTCCGCACGCGACTCACAGTGGCAAATTTTTTAACATTTAGCTGGACATTATGAAAAATAACAATGTTTTTTTAATTCTTTGGTTTTAGCATTATTTTATAGTGCATTCACCCACTGATTTAAATTTGCCATTTTTTGGTGATAACAAAAAGGCATACATTTTTTGCGGACTTCAAAGTAAGTATACATAGGAATGTCTTAAATCTTGTATTTTTAGTGTTAAAATACGTGTGTAAAAGGTTAGTTTTACGGAAGTGCTAAATTAAATATTAAAGTTATTTATAATGGAAAGAATAACTGCAGGTATGTGCTAAATATTTCTAGTACTTGTTTTTGTGTTGTTTATTCCAGGCCTGTTTTACAATTAAATATAGTAGTAGTAAAATACATTTAAATTTTATTCACACTATTTTATTTTCAAAGAAAGACATTTTGAGTCCCGCCAGATCCCGCGTAATTTTTTACATAACAATATCAAATATACATTTCTACACTCGAATATATAAAAAAAATTTGCCCCAATCTGCCCCTTACCGTTTTATGATTTTTTTAGTTCCTTGTGCTATACCTCAAAGAAGTCTTTTTGAAGTATGGGTAGACGAGCCGAATAAAGACACAAAAAATGGGAGGATGTTTACTCATATTCTGAATTACTTTGGCCTGAAGAATATAAATGAACAGATTGAAGGGGTGATAATGACTAAAATAGTCAGGCTTGCGAGTAAATTTTCCACTAAATGGTCCGACTGCAATAGAATGAGGGATAGATTGCTAGCCAAAAATAGTTATTGGCTGAATAGCTGCATCTATTACCTGAGCTAGAGCCATATATACAGGGTGTTCAAAATCCACCTTCAACATCTGGTAGTCCAAGAAGATCAAAAAAAAATTGAAGAACTTAGTGAAAAGAGCAAACGACGAAAGGTACAACCAATATTACAAAGTACTTCAACCGATGAATTAGTCTATGCTTCACAAAAAGTTTGTATGACGCTGAAAAACGTAATGCTGCCGCACTGTTAAAGAGGTTGTATCCGCTTCATCCGATCAGAGTCAGACTCTAAAGCTTAAAAAGGCTATTCAAGAAACGCGAGCTTCAATTGAAAAAGTATCTAAACAAGAAGCTCTAGCTACGTACTTGGATGGCAAAATGACTAAGAGGTCTTATAT
The DNA here is from genome assembly GCA_014170235.1 of Listronotus bonariensis. Lineage (NCBI taxonomy): Eukaryota > Metazoa > Arthropoda > Insecta > Coleoptera > Curculionidae > Listronotus > Listronotus bonariensis. Next base: position 93,670 of record JACEGR010002939.1, read on the forward strand.
GGCTATACAGCAGAGACTTAAAAGTAAAGAATGCAAAGTTTTACCTTCCTATCCTTTTATAACTCAAGCAAAAAAATATTGTTATCCAGAAGACATTATTATAATAGAAGTATCCGCAGAAGTAAGTTTGCAGTCTTTGGTGGATCATACAACAAAGCGGCTTTTTGATGTGCAGTGGAAGGTATTTAAACAGTTTAAAGATCAAGTAAATAAGGAGGAATTTCTTTTTAAGTGGGGTTGCGATGGCACATGCGGCTTTAGCCAGTTTAAGCAAAAATTTGGCGAAGAAAATATACAACAAGACGACAGTGCAATGTTTGTATTATCATTAGTGCCACTACAACTGTGTCATCTCAAAGAGGATTCTAGAATGTGCTTGTGGCCAAACCCTATACCATCAAGTACAAGGTATTGTCGGCCATTAAAACTTTTATTAAAGTCTGAATCATCGCAACTAATAAAGGATGAAGTGGCACTGGTGGAACAACAAATTAATAATTTAAAACCGGTAAAGATTCACATAGAAGAAAAAGAAATATTAGTTTACCCTAAATTATTATTTACAATGGTTGATGGTAAAATTTGTAGTTCCATTTTAGAAGTTTCGTCCCAAAGATGTTATGTATGCAATTGTTTCCCAAAAGAAATGAATAACCCTGAAAAACTTAAAGAAAAAATTGATAATCCCGAAAACTATCGTTTTGGTTTGTCAGTGTTACATCTAAGGATTCGTACTTTTGAATGTTTGTGTAAAAGTTTAAAAAAGATTACGATCTTCAACTTTTGTAACATTCTTACTATTAACTTTAAAACTAGAAAAAAACTTTTTCTTATTGTCCGCCAACTTTTTGAGTTACCCTGTATAAACCAAAATATTTAAGGCCGCTTTTAATGACATTTTACCAAAAAAATATACTTTACAAAATAGTACCGTTTTCTACTTTGCTTTATTTAATATACAATTATTATCAAGATTTAAACAGTAAGATTAACTTTTATGTTATTTTCCTAAGGAAAAACTGAAAATTACAGTTTTTTTTATAAGTATTTGGTCAAAGAATAGTTTTTATTTATATTATTTAAGATATGTTTAAATAAAAAATTAATATTTTTAAATAAATGTTCCGATTTCTTTAATAAAATAATAAAGATTTTTTTTACTGGGCAACACTTAATTTAACATGTAAAAAGGGTAATTTAGTCTAATTAATACATGTATAATGTTTACAACCGAATGTATTTGCTTAATATTTTGATTATCAAACAGATTTGTTTGGAAATAAACTTTATATTTTCTTCAAACTATTTTGTCCAGCTAGAATAGACGAATTTGCCACTGTGCGACTGCAGTTGACTGAACGACGCGTAGCGGTAGCTAGTTAGGAAATATACTATTGTTCCAAATTAAACGGGAATTTAAAAAGTATTTTTATTTTGAAAAAATGCAGTAACGTACCATTATTTTTTAAATATTTACGTTAAAACCCGTATGATTGAAAAAAATTTGTTTTTTTTTGTATGCCAAATTTTTTTTTTTTTCTGATGCATAGGAGACGCCTTCTAGTTTTTAGTAGTTAAATATTTAAATTGGTATAACAGTTATTATAAAGAAACAAATGGAGTTTAAACTAAGACGTTTCGGACATATGTTCATATAAAATGTTTAATTTTTATTGTAGAATCACCCCTTAAAGATTGAAGTTGATATGGGCCACAAAAAGTGGTTCGATAGTATACAATCCGAACACAAAAAGTAGTTCGTCCAGCCGCTGCATTTGTTTTGTAGTTAGTAGACGGTATCGGCGACTGACGGCGACAAAAGTTTAATTATCCTTGTCGAAACGCCCGTGTAAAAAGGAGTAAAATTTTAGCATTTTCGGAAACGGAACTACAAGCTGGCGACAGTACACCACACACCAACCACTTTTTGTGGTCCATATCAACTTCAAAAAGTGGCCCGTGGAAACACGGCCTTAGTGAACACCCTGTATAGAAATAGATATTAGAAACTGATACTTATGAGGTAACCCATAAAAAAAACAATATTTAACTTAAACAGGGTGGCCGCTTAAATTTTGACCCATTTAAATTGTGAATAACTACAGAACAAAAAAATTATTAGAATGCGGTTTTTGCAGATGGACGTAGTTGTTTTCTGTGAATACGTATTTGCCAGGTTGTTGTATCATTTCATTACCTCAAAAACAAAATAGTCAATCTTTTAATACAAGACAACTTTGTTATTCTAAATGAAATATTCTGTATATTTTTAATATTCCTAAAATTTATTTTTCTTTCTTTAGCAAATGCTTTTTCAATGTCATGTTAACTTTAACCTAATGCCTTGTTTAGACACGGCTAGTAATTGATTCAAGTAGCGAGTAATTAAGTATTCTCGTGCATTTGGAGAGTACAAATTAGGAAAGAAGTTTAGTATAGCTACTATACTAAACTCCTCACGCACGAGAATACTTAATTACTCGCTACATGACTAAATTACTAGCCGTATCTGAACAAGGCATAAGGGTTAAACCATATACGGTTGTAGTCGTAGCTAAAAAAATGTCAATAATGTCACTACTTGACATCGGTGCGTAAAAATATTTATACATAGTAGTACAAGATCCGGCTATACAAATGGACCCCTCATACTTTTTTTTGACAAAATATATTTTTTTAAATTAAAGTTATTAATAAATATATTCGCGGGTGGTTGACAAACCATATCCTGGCCTGATACAGGCTAAGTAAAAATAAAAAGAAAAGTGACATAAATACCGACATTTTTTTTACATCAAACACGTAAATATAATTTTTTTAATACGAATCTAATAATATAGGGCTGGCTTTTAAAATAATTTTTTAACCACAGGAATTAATTAAAAAGATAATTTTAAGCAAAAAATGGTTTAAATACTTTTTTCCCGAACTAATATTCGCAGTTTAAATTAACAATTTTTTGCCGAATAAATTCTACGTTTTTAAAGGGTTTTTCGTAAATTACTAAAAAATTAGGCATTTTACCAAAAACTGTTAAAAGCAAAGTTGTAGCTTAAAAAAGGACAACAAAACTCTTGGGTTATCATTTTTCTACGACTAATACGAACCGGATACGGCGTGTTAGTGATTACCTTTTTCTTCAAATGCCAAATTTCATAAATTTATAGTCAAATAACGGGAAAATGCTGTATCTTTTGAAAACAACTTACATAATCTGTTTTAAAGTGCATGATTAGATTTTTCTTAAAAAAAAAGAAGTCTCTAGCATTTAAATTAGGTGAGTTATAATAAAAATAAAGTCAGCACCCAATTTTTCTCTATAAAAATCAATAAAAACGGCCCCCTAACTAGCCCCAGTAATTAAAATTGTCTTTATATATGTATTGTTAATACGTCTAAAAACCGGGTAATTCTTAAAGGTCTGTTCAAAATGCTACCACAAATTCCTTGGACCAGAATACAACAATCCAACGAACCTTAGTCAAAAAGTTGATCGTTTGGAATGGGTGTCAAAGTTTTAATTATATTTTAGATATTTTTAAATATTTTATTTATTGTAAGAATTTTGCTAACATTTCTGTCGTAAAATGTAGAGGGAGCCAACCGCAGTCCTTTGCTTAGGTTTAAAGTGTCATAACTTTTTCTGCCTTGGTATATTTAAATTTTAGTACCAAAATTATAGTCCCGTATTTTTTGCAAAAAAAGATATAATTGATAAATATCAAAATTGGCATTTGACGAACAAAGCTAACAATTAACACTCCATATCTCAGTTTGTATTGACTGTAGAAAAATTATAGTCAAATAATCTTGTTTGTCTTTTTAAATCCTTCGATTTTCCTTTTTACACTTTTTTGATTAAATGCATAATTTTTGAGTTATTCCTGAATCAGTCATTAAACCGTTAAAATTTTTGGTCGAAAAATTGTTAATTTTAACTGCTAGTAACTTTAAAGATATTAGTTCGGCGAAAAAATTTATAAAAGGTTATTTGCTTAAAATTATCTTTTTTAATTGACTTCTGTAAATAAAATAAATTTAAAAAAATTACACCCTAAGGGTGGGGGTGACAACCCCCTGGGGTTTTGGCGCCCGTCGGTTTGGTATAGGTTTTAATCTTTGGGTTATTCTCTACCTTGTGGTAAAATTTCAAGTCAATACATGCAGGACCAAAGAATTGCCAGGTTAAATGCTTCATTTCCTGTACTAATAGGTAATTAGATAGAAATTTGACCATACCAAGAAATGGTTTCTATTTATTTACGGGAAAACCGTACATCAAACAAAAAAAAAGTCAAGAAATTAAATTTGTTCTTAACTTAATGAGGTTTTAGAAAATAATTTCTATTTTCAAAAAATCAGTGGCGTTCCATTTTTTTCTAAAAAATATTTTTCCTAAACGCGTTATGGAGCCTTGAAACTTTAAATCGCGCCAACCCTAACTTAGGCCAGGATTCTAAAAACAAGTCCTATACCATTAAATTGGTAATTAAATCTATATTTAGATGTTTGATACAAAAAAAAGAATAACGACAATTTTTTTTTGTTTTTACTTACCCTGTATCAGGCCAGGATATGGTTGGTCAACCATCCGGAAATGTATTAAATAATGACTTTTATTGTTTAAAAATATTCCATCTAAAAGGATAAGGGGTCAATTTATACAGTCGGATCTTAGACTATAGGCAAGCTTTTCTCAGTAAACTTATCAATTTAAAATAACAACTCACATTTAAATTATTTCTCTATTTGATATTGAGTTAGTAAATGCTATTTTTTATTTTTCTCTGTCTTTGTGTGTGTGTTTCAAAAGGTTGATTTTTTACCCCATATTTATACAACAAACTCCACTTTATTTTAGGCAGCGAATCAACTTTCTCAGTTTTTTGCATTTTTTTCTCTCCGTATACCACCTGCTAAAAAATGTTTGTTACGTTCTATTTTCTAAGTTCAAAAGCAACAGAGTTTTATTTATTAAAGTTTTAGTGCCGTTCTAAGCAAACATAATTTTATAAGCGTATCTCCGTTAAGTTATAGTTTAACCTACTAAGAGAATAACATTTTAAAATACATTACCATAAAAAATATTTACTTTTACATTATCATACTTACTATGTGCGTATTGTAAATAGTTATTAGATATATTACTTTTGACATATGCCAAGCCTTCAAGTAATAAAACAAATTGGGTTTATTTTTTAATCTACTCAAAGCGTATTTAAAGGGAAATTAAGAATACTAAGGAGAAAATTATTATTAATGTTTGTTTATGTTCTCTTGTTATACCCCCTTTTTGTAGATTTTAAATTAAAAACGAAATAGTTATTTTCCAAACAAGTGCGCAAAGTAATACTTTCTCGCACGAAAAAGCATTTAAAGTAGTAAGTTCGAATAAGCTTCAAGTGCGGGAAAGACACTTTGCGCAAGTGTTAGAAGCAATCTTTTTTCAATGAGTGTCTTAAAAAAGTAAACACATATATTTATTTTTATTTGAATCAAAGATCAACATTTTTAAAAAGTTATTAATTTGTTAATTTTTAGTTTTTTACAGATTTAGGTTGTCATAAAAGGCGTTATAATATTTTAAATAGTTCTCGCTTCGTGAAGCTCTTCTTATTAGGGTATTTAATAAAGTAGGGCATTTTCTTGTTTGTTATTTTGTTAATTAAATTTTTTTTTTAAAAGATTTTGTGTAAATAGTGTCAACCTAAAAATATTCTAATTACCAAAATAATAAACTTATTTTTTTTGCATATCTTTATTAAGTACCCAAATAGAAAGAGCTCCAAGAAGCAAAAAAAAATAAATTTAATATTTAAACTTTTATAACGTCTTTTTGAACAACATAAACCCGTAAAAAACTAATAATTAATTAACAAATACATAACTTTTTAAAAAATGTTGATACAACTTTTATTATCGCGGGATTATATTCCTTGAAGTATCTAGATAAAACTAGATTTTTAAAATTTTTAAAGTTATATTTATTTTGCATAAAAATATATAAAATCTATAATCACTACAGTTTACAGTGACGAACCGCGCATGCCGAAGCCGCCGAGCTATAAGATTTGTGAGCAAAACTTCTTTGGACCATTATATTACATTTTTGCTGTAAAAGTTAAACAAAAATTACAGTGTGGTTCAAACAAGATTCTTTTGTATTTGATTTTTTTAAAAGAAAAAAGTAACTGCTTTATTATTGAATTAATAATATTTTTAAAATACTCATTAATTTTGGGGATAATTTGGTCTTTCGATATTTTTCCGAACGACAAACGGTTTTCGCTTAAAAAGTAAAACCATTTTAATGCATCGCAAAATCGCTAAAATCTGATATGGTGTTTTGTTTCTAATTTTAAATTAGGTTTTTGACTGTGTAACAGCTTCCTAAGCGCAACAACTTTTTAATGACATGGAAATTGTAGTAATCTCAGTATTTGGCCTTACTTTTAAACGAAAACCGTGCGTCGTACGGAAGAATATTAAAAACCAAATTAACCCAAAGTAAATGAGTATTTTAAAAATTATATTTATTCGAGGAAGAAACAGTGACGTACTATTTTTTCTTAAAAAATACAAATCGCCAATACGCCACTGGTATTTTTTTTAATTTTTACAGCTAAAAATGTAATGTGACGGTTAAAAGATATGTGCCAAATTTTGTGAAAATATCTAAAATTGTAGAGTTATGATAAAAAAGCATTTTTTCCTAAATTTTTAACATCCTGTATCTCCAAAAGAAAAGCGTTCTCGGACATAATTTTATTGGAAAAATGTTCTTAACATCCTGCATTTTATACAGTGTAAAAATGAAAGAACCAAATTAAAAATAACCCTGTATATTACACAAAATAATAATGATTACCAGTCTAGTTTTGACGCCTCACTGTCAAACTAAAAACATTTAAAAAATCTATAATGAATTATTGTTCGAAAAGTTTTCAAGCCAGCTTTTTACTTGATAACATTTCTAATATTAGGTGTATTAATGCTTAAGGAGCAATATAAGATTTTTTTTTGAAAAATTTTACATTTTGATGCGACCTAACCAAAGTGCATTTGTGATTTTTTTGGACTGTTTTTTTGAATAGATATTTACATAAACTACATTTTCGTGTAAAAATTGAATATCTGCGAATAATTTTTTCTGAGATATCTAATTCTGTCCAAAATCGATTTAAACATCCCAGTGTGAATCACGCGAAGGCCGGTTTTCAACGTAACATACAAATAATAAATATTGGAGTTAAAATCCCGGGAATTAAGGACTTTTTACTATAATTTTTTGTTCTTTTAGAAACTTTTATAATATTAAGCTATTACCTATACTTTTCAAGGTAAACATTTGGGCGGCTATTTTGTTTCTGAGTTCTATTGTTAATAACTATTGTAATTTTTCGCAGAAAACTCCAAAATACGTCTTTTTCTAGATGCCATTTCGGATCGCTTAAGCTATTAACCATATTTCTAGGAAATTTGTAACTATTTTCTGCAGGAAATCAACTTCTTGGCTAGACTATTAAAATATTCAAAAGAACTAACACATGTCCATATAGAACCTACGACTCTTGCATAGTTTTTAGGCTTCTTTAAACTTTAGGTTTAGGTTTCGGATTTTTATAATAGTGGTTTAGTTTCAAACTTAAAATAATTTCGCTATAACCCTTTTTAGTTTATGTGTCACCTAAATTAAACAATTATTATCAGTATGCGTATAAATTTAATGGATAATATCCAGTTTAATACTAATATGTAAAAATAAATATATTCGATCGTAGAAAAATATGGTATGCAACACATGCATAAAGTGTCGTTTCTTACCTATGCAATTGCCACACTCGCCTGGCGGCTCGTGCGATTAAAACTTTTAAATGTAAAAAGTATTACTCAATGCAGGTTCTAGATAAATTACTATTTATTACTTGCGGACGTATGACATCTTTTTTATGTTTCCTAAAAATTACTAAATAAATAAATAAATATTTTGTTTTAAATCTTAAAAACTATTTTTATAAAATTTAAAAGATTTAAAAATTCCTAAAAAGTAAGTAAAAAAAAATTATATATTTGTTTAAATCAATTAATTAAATTTGTATAGGGGATAATTGTCATATTACATAATAATTATAAAGGAGTATTTGCTATTATGTTGTTTCTTTTATACAGTACTGCGAATATTAAATATTGCGTATCTGGAAAAAAATAAAGAACAATTTATATTTATTTGAAAATGATACTGCATTTTTTATAATATGCATGTGTTTCTAGCTTTTAATTAAACAATATTCAATAATAATATTTCAAAAATAATTAAAAAATACATAGTCTTTTCAATAGGATAATTGTTAAATATCTACTTAGTATATAGTAACAAAAATGCTTTTCTTTTATAATAGTTATCAGTGGCTTAGCAGAAACAAAAATAGGCGTAAGAAAAGTGTTATATGTTTTTGCTATTATTTTATTTTATATATCTAAAATAAAACGACAAAAAAATGGTCATCACATTTATACATTTATACATATTTAAAACACTTACACCCACACTTTATAAAACATATATTTGTTGTTCTCCATATTTTACAATAAAAACACCTTTTTGTCACACACACACAGGCACACCCCCGTACACGCACAAACACACACATACACTTATAAGGCCTTATTTTTTTTTTGTAAAATGATTCTTGCAGAGGCGTAACTGGACGGCCGTTTTAGGAGGCTTAAGCCTCCGTTTACAATGTTTATGTGCGACAAAAAAATATGTTACCTAAAATGTTTTTTGATTTTGGAGGGGGCTAATGGCCGCCTAAGGCGGCTTAGACCTCGGCTATATTTGATAAATATTTTAGAGGTTTTAAAAATTTTACTTAAAAGAAATTTGAGCAACGGCAACGGTTAAAATAAAATTAAAATTACCAACAAAAAAAATTATAAGTGCCTTAAGTTTAAACTTTAGAATTTTGAAAGGAGGTAATTAAGTAGTTACTTTATTTGTAAATTGTTGAAATTTTAGAAGTGAAAAAAAATTGTCAAAGTAAATTGCAGCAATACAGGAAAATATTTAATATGCATACACACGGTCAGTCAGGCCTTTAAGCCTATCTGAAATAAAAGGAGACTTACGAGTAAGTGCGATCGTGTGTACCCATACTCAACTTACGGCTCGTTTCTACGCAAATAATAGTATCAACATGGATAAATATAGCGTGGTATCTTTAGATAAATATACTTACTGGCTGATCTAAGGAGGTATCAGTCTGACTTGCAGACTTGTCTCTTTAGGTAGGTTTGAAGGTGTAGAAATGTTTTGGTAGTTATGCTCTATATTGGTTAGGCGGATTCATTTATTGGAGGGTCTTTTGGTTGGGTACACGCCTGGAAAGAATGGAACGACCGCTTCGGTCCTGGTTCCGGGGTATACGAGCTGACCCTGTTCAGCCCTATTGACCCCTATGAACTGGCCGGTCGCCTAAAACAAAATAAAGAAAAACCCCCAAAAATTATAACACTGATTTTTATAAACAAACTTCTGGCATGGCTATAGGTTCACCGTTATCACCTTTATTATTTTTATGAAAAATTTTAAGTCAAATTTTGTAGAGAATTATCAATATAAACCTTTAGTTTGGTGGAAATATATAGATGACATTTTTTCTATATACCAACATGACGATCACTGTTTAAAAAAATTTAACACACAGATAATAATACACAAGAACCAACTATTAAATTTACTTTGGAAAAAGAAAACAACTTGCAACTTCCTCTTGACATTTTAATAAAAAGATTTAAACAATTTCAAAACAAAAATTTACAGAAAACCTACACATACAAACAGAAACTTAAACTTCAACTCAAATCACCCCATAAAAGTCAATTTGATAGAATTAAAGTCATTTGTTCTAATCAAAAAATTAACAATAAAAAAGATTATTATTTTAAAGATATTTTAATTTAAATAATTATCCTCTTGATTTTATAAATAATTGTTTTGTTGAATTTGATTGTTTTGTTGAATTTGTAAATCCTACTATAAGACAAAATCAAAAAGAGCTATTACAAATTTATTTTTACCATACAATCCCGGATTATCAAAAAATTCAACGAATAGAAAATAAATTTATTATTCGCACAATCTTTAAAACACAAAACACCATTAGATCTCAATTAACAAAAACAAAACCATACATCTTAAATAAAAATACAAAATATGTATTTTATCATAGGGGTCAATAGGGCTGAACAGGGTCAGCTCGTATACCCCGGGACCAGGACCGAAGCGGTCCCATTCTTTCCTGGCGTATACCCAACAAAAAGACCATCCTAATGTTCGATCTGGACACTCGCATTTTTTAGTGTTTAAGGAAGTTTTATTTCTCGCATAATAAGTTACATTTTTTTAGCTGTCTGATTTATTTTGGTAAATATAAACATAAACAATAAATCACACACTTTAATTGATATCTCATTTTAAAAATTGTTTAACTCTTATCATATTCCCTTTAACTTTAAATTAGCTTATTTTTACAGGTAATAATATTAGGTATAAAAAAATTAGTATAAAAAAATTAAGAATTAAAATAATAATAGCAGAAACTTTAAACTTGAAAGTTTTTCATCAGGGTCGTAAGACCTTTTCTTCTAAGATTTTGGGGTGAGTCTTACTCTTGCTACAGGGTTGCAGTGTAGGGGGTAAAAGTGCCAAAAAATGTTTTTCTCTAAAATAAAAAACTGACGTGTCTAAGCGTTTTTCCTTATATGATCTGAAGTACCCAAAATAAGCCCTGTTTCGTTTACAAATGGCCACCCTGTATATTTACTTATACATCTTAGACATTTTTGTTTGACTAGGTATGAATTAATATTCAGACGTTACCGCATTAGCGAGATTTAATTGGTTCTAAAGCATTACAGATATTTACACCTAAAAAATATTAAGTTATGGGCCATATGGTTAATATACCATAAAATAAAATTAAAACCTGTTACTTAAAAACAATACTTAGAAGCAGTTATATAATGAGACTAAAATAATATACAGCGTGGCTACTTAAGATCGCACCATATAGAAAACTTTTTATTATTATTTTTACGAAAAAAGTTCGGCATGGTCTAAAACTTAAAATGCAATTATCAGATAATATTTTTTTACAATGGTATACGAGATATGACAAAAAAATGATGAATTTTACGCAACATTAAAAAATTTTATAAAAAAATGTTTAGGATTAAAAATACCCTTTAAATATGCAATTTGGTTTATTTAAAAGATAAAAATTTTCTTAACATTTTTTTGTGACAGAGAACGTTTCTGTAATTTTTGCTTTTTTGACAGTTCTAAAGCTTTCTTTACATATTACATTTCGAAATAGGTATGCATCGGGTTGCAATCAGTCTCGATATATCGGGACTGTCACCGTTATTAGGCCCTATGTCCCGACATTCCGATTTTTTATCGAAAAGTCCCGATTTACGATATCGAAACAAAATATTTAATTTTGCATGAAATCTATTTATCAGATATACAGCTCTATTTATACAGCAAATTACTTTACTTCGCCCCTGTACAAGATACTAAAATAAACTTAAAATCAATTTTTTTATTTGAATATACTTTTTTTCCTAAGAGCACTAGTTAATGTACGAGGTGTCTTAAAAACATAATTTTTATTGTCAAGTTGTTTTTTTAAATGGAACACCCTATATATTTTAACAAATTTTGAGTTTATAATAAATTCTGCATCAAAAATATATAACACACTATACGTCAATTATTGCTTTTGAGACACCTTGTATAATACCTAGATTTATTACTAAAAAGTGTGTACCTGAATGAACATTCTGTAATTTAAGTTTATTTTTGTATCTTGTACAGCGAAGTTATTTGATGTATAAATAGAGTTGTGACACTCTGTATAAATACCTATTTTAATTTATTTAAATAATATTAATTTAGAGGGAATTTTTAATTTATGGCAAGTCAGCGGATCGACGAAAGGATTCGACTGTTGGCAGAATCTGTGGAAGCAGTTTTGCAATCTCAGTATAACTTTAAAATGTTGCTGAATTTTAGTAAAACATAAACACAAAAGAATATAGTATATTCAGTTGTTCGCTAAGGAATTTATGGCAACCCTAGGTATGCACCAATGTACAAACTTAAATTTTCAGCCTTGAAAAGTTTTACTTTAAAATAAACAAGTTTGCATATTAAATTGGTTTTTCTAATCCTAAACATATTTTCTTTATGAAAATTTTCGACATTATGAAAAATAAGGGTATACTTTCCTCTTGAGCAAAATTAGTATGTCATGAATTATGACCTCGTATACCACTGCCAAAACATAATATCTGATAATTGCATTTTAAGTTCTAGACCATGCAGAACTTTTAATAATGAATAATTTTTTCAAAAAAACAAAAATAATAATAATAAAAAAGTTTTTCATATGGTGCACACTTAAGTAGACACACTGTATAAATTTGAAAATCAGTATCTTGAGTGTTGAGTTTAACCATTTTTACCTTATACCCTTATGCTTTATTACATTTATGGTAAAAAGACGTTAAAACATAATATAAATGATATTTAATTATCTTAAATAATACAAAATGTGGATATTTTGTGTGTCATACATCACTTCAAATTAAAAGATCAACTTTCGGTTTTTCGCGTCTGCGAGTAAAACTCATCCTATCATTTTGAGTAGGAACCCACCGTCACTTTAGTATACACACGATCATACTTACTGGCTTTCTTTCAGTTCAGGTAGGCTCGAAGGCATAACTGTATATGCCCATTTCCTTACTTAGGTAAGCGCATTGGAACCTTTGGACACATATTTTTTATGTAATTTAAAGTATGAAAAAAATTATAATGTAATATTTTATGAAATGTGAATAGTATTTTTTTATACTTTAGAGCATAAACACCAAATTAATTTTACCCTTACGACATTGCTTTTCATCCAAGCCAATTAACTTATTTCACCAAAAACATAAATGTGAAAAAGGTGAGACAAATTTAATAATAAAATTGTGCTTGGCTGTGGGATTCGCTGTAAAAGAATGGAGAACTAAATTAGTGCTAATTTCTGTACAAAATTCAAGTGTTTATAGGAAAAAAATAAAATTATTAAGCGTAAAACTTTATTTTTTTGTTTTATTGGATACCTTTAACAATTCCTGTTATTTTAAAATATAAGATCTTAAAGTAGGTTAGATTGGACAAGGTCAGATTTTATCAAAAAAAAAAAATAAATAAAAATAGGTTGAATGATTTTATAATATGACTGATGTAATGAAAACTGATCAAGGCAAATCTCACCTTCTTTAAGATCTCACATGTTTAAATAACAGCAATTGTTATAGGTCTCCAATGAAACAAAAAAATAGTTTGTCATACTTGTTTATTAATTTTGTTCCTATAAAAAGAGATTTGGATTTTGTACAGGACTTGACACTCATTTAGATCTCTATTCCTCCTGCGGTGAAGCCCACAGTCAAGCATAAATTTAGTATTGAACTTGGCTCACTTTTTTCAAAGTTATGTTTGTGGTGGGATAAAATAATAAGTACATATATAGGAATAGTTTCAAATATCTACTTGTAACGGTTCAAATGCAACAATTAAAAAAATCTTTCTTTTTCCTACGCTTACACATAATTCAAAATTTAATATTTGTAGGTCATATGGAAGTGGGTTAGGTTTTTGATCTATATGTCAGTCAGTCAGTCAAGGAAAATTGAAGACTTTTGAATCTTTATATCTTTATAACCGTTGGAGCTACCTACAAGAAATTTCGGCTTTCAGTTGTTTTTATGAATATTAATATACACACGTTTCATGTGTTTACGTTCAATAAGTTTTGAGTTATGGAGGGCTTAAAAGTGGCACCAAATAGTTCGTATAATATTACATTCGACGGTTTAGCCAGTCCTTTTATTAAAAGTTGTATATATGACAGAACAACTTACAATTAGATTTAAAAATATGCCAGATAGAATATTAAAATAAATAATACAAATACTTTCTGCAAAATAGCAGTAAAATCTAGGCTTTTTCCGATAATACTCACTAGACAAACATTTATAAACGGATATCTAGGATCTGATATATTTTCAAAGGGCCATAAAAAGCTGTTTTCCAAGCTATTTACTTAGAAGGGTCGCGAGACCCTTACGGAAACCGTAATAATTTTGTCATAGATTTTCGAAAACCCTCTTTTCTTATAATACTGGCATTATAAGAATTTATCTCTACTAAAAGGTAAATTATATTTTATGTATGTAATGTATTTTGCTGTATCCAACAGAATTATGTTTCTACGTTATCCTTTGAGTCTTAGGCTAATTTTTTTTGTACAGGGTGTTTTTTCTTTGGTTGGGATTATAAGGCGTAGGCTTAACGAAAGAGATACAAACAAACTAAGATATGTCCCGTTCCCTTTTTAGTATTTAGTTTAATGGTGCATTGAGAACCATTTGATTGCTTCAGCTTTGGACGATACAGAGTGATTCTCAAAATTCGTCGACTTGTATAATGTCTTATTACTTAAACAATAATGAAGGAAAAAATAAATACAAAAGTTATATAAGTTTTTACGTAAAATTCAGTGACGTACCCTAAATAAATATGATTGTTTTAATTTTTGAAGTATTATACAATCTTGCATTTTTTAAAATAAAATTCTCTTTATCTTATTGTCTCAAAAAGTTGCAACGATATATGACACTAAATATTTTGCTTAAAACTAAGTTTACTCAGTATTTAAAATCCATTGATCTATTGACAAACTATGACTTACACCGCTCTGGCAGAAAATTAAAATGGCTTTAAATTCTATCAAGGTGGCTTAACCACTTTAGTTCTAAAGCCTTTATGTTTCTCCTGGGGGACCTGCTTAAATCTCATAACTTTTGTTTCTTTATCATGTTTCTAGCGGAACAAAAATTACGTGATATTTTCACGGACCCCCTCCCTCCCACACAGTGAGATTAAGGGAGATTTAACTTGACCCCCTTCTCCCCCAGCCTAAACGCTTCACGTAATTTATGAACGCCGCCAATTCGCGCTAGTGCTTAATCACAAAATGTAACCAAATGCCTTCAATTCTGTTCGATGCATTTTTGGACTCGGCTTAAAATCGAACGTGGCAATTTATACAGGGTGTTCGAAAAATGCACGGCCAAATTTCAGGAGGTGATTCCTCATTGAAAAATATTTAAAAAATTCCTTTATACACGGGTCCGAAAATGCATAGTTTCTAAGATACAGGGTGTCCAACATTTAGGTTCAACATTCACCTTCTTTAATCTTCAGTTGACCTTTACTTTTTAATGTCATTAGATAGTCCTTAAAAAGTTAGGATAGGAAAGTAATATTAATTTTGCTCTATCTTTAACTGTTTTTGCTCAGTAAATCGTCAAAATTCAAAAATTCCGTCCCAAGAAACATTCAATAAAGTGGTTTTTATTTTTTTCTCGAAAACGAAGCAAGATACAAAAAATTTCAAGAAATAAGAAAGTTGTATTTCCAGTTGCTTATTCTAAAAAAAAATAAAAAAGTTACAAAAAGTCAGTGGCGTACATTTTTTACAATTATTTTCGATAAGATGTCCCGTGAGACGCCACTGGACTTAATAATTTTAATTTAATTATGCCTAACTTTGGCCCTTATTACTAGAAATAACAGTGACAAATTTCAAGAAAATCGGTTACAGGGTAATCAAGATAATTACAAAAAACCTATTTTATTTAAAAAGTTTAACACCCTGTATCTTGGAAACTATGCATTTTCGTACTCATGTTTATAGGAACTTTTTTCATGTTTTTCAATGAGGAATCACCTCCAGAATTTGGCCGTGTATATTTCTGAACACCCTGTATGTAAATAATTGATACTCTTAATCTAATTTAAAAAAACCTAAAGCCAATTTTATTACTTTTACTAAAGAAGTACCCAATATACACATCTATAGCGCCACTTATTATTTTTCGCAAAGTTAGAGGCCGTGAAGCAGCTGACTCGGAAAGCTAAGAACATTTTTTTATTTATTTTTTGGGGATAGTTTTGGTTGGTGGCCGTGACGAAACCTGATGTTTGATGACTTGATGATTTTGAAACATTATAAAAAAATATTTAGGATATTGAATAAAAAATAACCATAATTTCTTTATTAGCAGTATCAGTTTATATTAGAACAAAATAGCCTAATACCGGGTAATATTTTAAAAAATCTCCTAAAACTTTAGATTTTTTAATTATTTAGGTTTATTTAGTATATAATATACTTAAATATTATTAAAAGTATTGGTACACAAATAGCTATTCGAGTTTTTTAAAAGATTTTTTTATAATTTGTCAAAAAAGTTAAAATGGTATTTTTTCTAAAATAAAAAACTAGTAAAATATCGGGTAGTACGGGTTCTAAAGAACGGGGCGTCTGAAAATAGGTATAAATACGTAGGTAAAAAAAAACGACATGATTTAAGTATTTAGGCAGTTAGTAAATATGTTTTTGGTGGCGGGAAGAAAAGTTGCATTTTATCCCTGTTAACGGGTATCAAAATGTGAGTTTTTATAAAATAACTTTTTTCCGAAAGAAAAATGTAAATACTTTTTTTTCCGGGCATACATAAACCTGATTAAAGGTACACATTTAATTTAACAATATTTTATTACACAAGATTCACATTGCCTTTGGTAATTATTCACAAACCAGAATAAAATTTGGTACACTGGGGTTTTCTGGGGTCCTAATTACGAGTCTAAAATAATTCTAAGTCGGACCCGTTTCGTTCTTAAGATATTTATCATCAAATATAGATAAATAAACTTAAATTTACCTTATTCTACCTTCTTTTTCACGCAATTTTTGAGTTTTCCGCTAAAATGGCACCTAATATTTTATTTTTATTTCCTAAACACCCATTTAATTCACCCATCCCCTCTCCCCTTCTTTCGCGAAGACAGATAACACAACTTCGAGCTAGAATTTAGACTTTTTTACTTCCTATAATAAATAACTATGTTTCCGTGACGGGAAATTACAAATTGATTTTCTTTTAAGATTTGAATTTGTTTCTGCCTAGCAATATTGAATTATCTGTCAAATGTCATTTAAATGTATAATTTCAAGCTTGAAACAAGTCAATGTATTTACAGCATAAGGCCGATTATCTCTGTTTACAGATACTAAAATGTTACTTTTTATAAAATTACTTTTTTGACATATGTACATACACGTAATTAAAGGTAGATATTTAATTTTAGAATATTTTATTAAACATATCAAAAAATATATAACAAATTTTTAATAATTTCTTTAAGGTTTTCCAAAGTAATGCAAGGTCTAATTATTGTTGTTTTAAATACAATAGCCTTCCAGTTTAAAATTTAAAATTTACATGAATAATTTTTAGTTAAATAATGTGTTTTTTAACATAAGATAGTCGTTTTTTCCGTCAATAAAAAATGGTTTATTATACACGGAAAAGACTTAAGATTTTAGCTAGAAGCCAGAGCTTTTTTCCCCTGTATAAGAAAATAACTATTTTTCAGTAGGAGACGTTTTTTGCTTCTTAAAATTAGTTAATGTTAATATAAGAATGCGGACTTAGGGTAGAAAAATTTAGGGGCGGCAAAAATTAATAGCCTACGAGCGGCAAATATGTAAATCCGTCACTCTGATTGCCATAAACCGAATAAGACTTTAATAACCTGAAAATTAAAAAAAAAATCCTCTTACTTTTACTAATCCAACGAACTTATGACAAACTTATTATATATAAAAACTCAGCCGTATAGTTTCATACATAATGCTTGTTGTTCAGCAAAATTTACTTTACTAGCCCATGAGAGTTTTACAGGTTTTATTTGGTTTTAGTGAAGGCACTGCCGAAAATAAGAATCCTACCCAAGATTAGGCGACTTCCCTTTACTAACTATAAACACAAGGATATGCAATTTATAAAATAAAAAAATATATTATAAAATATGCACTAAATGGAGCAAATAAATAAAAAAGTCCTGAAACAATTAAAAGATGGATTTTTTCCAGAATTTGTATTGTATACTACTAAGAAAAATATACCAATTTTGTAGTCTTCTGTATATTTACATAATGCCTTTTGCATCTTAACCAATTCAATATTTAAAGTTTTGTCACGTTGATCGTGATCTCGATGTTTTAATCTTACTGTTCATACAGTTCAAAGGTTCCAAAAGGTGTACACTTGTGGAATTCCAAAATTAAAATTAAATTTTACAACAAACCATGCTGTTTTCTTTATTGTACAAATACGGTAACTACCATTGTCTTTAATTATACTTATGTTTTTCTATATTGCAATTATCAGAAACATTTAAAAACGCTTTGTTTTCTCGCGTGCAAAAATTGCAGATATTACTTTTTCGAACTTATGAACAGGGTGTTTTCTAATTTAGGGCTTATTTATAAGCTAATTTAATAATTAAAGTGTAATATACTTAGGTTCGAAATGCATTGTTTCCAAGATATAGGTTGTTAAACTTAAAAAAAACGTTTTGTAATATTCTTAAGTGTTTGCTTTCTAATTTTAAATACAATTTTGTAGTGCTACTTATAGTCATAAGAAGCTTTTTAGTTATAACTTGAATAAATTGAACAAGTCCAGTGGCATCTTTAAACGTACCAAAACAAATATTTTTATAACAAAAAACAAAAAGAAAAATAAAAATAAAATAAAGTACACCTTTTTGTCCCTTAGTATTTTTCTTATCTTGGAAATTATTTTTTTATGATTATTACTTAAAATTATAAAATATTATCAACAAGGATCTAAATAAATAATATTATTATTAAAACTTACGAAGTTTACAAAAGAAAGAATTTTCAAAATGTTTCCTAAGTTTCTTGAGTGGTCCAGGGACATGCTATTTAATGTGCTTTATTTGTTTTTTACAAAAACTAAGCAGGATACAAATAAAAACATTTTTTTATTTGATTTCTTTAAATGAAACATAAAAATACAGGAAAGCCAGTGGAGTACTTTTTGTCAGCCCCGAAACACTAGTGCTAGGACCCTGAATATTGCAAATAAGAGGGCCAAATTTTCACAAAATCGGTTTAGTCATATTAAGTGCACAAACAATGGATGTATGTCTTAACAAACTTGAAAGATGATAAATATTTTATGGAATAGTTTGAAAAGAACCCCAAACAAAATCAACGAAAAACAAAATTCTTTAAAGGGGCCAAAATTTGAAAGAAAAATAGTTTTAAGCTCTTTGATCCAAAGTCTCAATCAGCTTAAAATTCGACTATGCTTGGCTTGGAGATATCGGGTCTTAAAGTGCTCATTTACTTTAAAAAGTAGTGCCAGTCCAAGAACATGCCCTAGACCAAGGAAAAAGTTATATGGGGTATTAGCTAAATTTATACGTACGTTTCATTCTGTCGATTTTCGAGTGTCCTCTGGTATCACATCTGGCGTACGCTCCAAATGTTATACGAAACCTGTTATAACGGTCCAGATATGCGTTCCAATCTGTGCGTATGGCGCCAACAGACAAAACCCGCATATCTAAACGCAAAAACCGACGCTTTTGGACTGGCACGTTCGATTTTTGCCAGTTTAAAAGATTAGTTTTAACGCGCCATGTTTTGTAGCCATATTTAAATACAAATACAGAAAATAAAAACATGAAAGGAGATTTTGGGTTAAAAAATAGCGACAAGATACGTTCTTCTATAGGCATATGCCGCTTTTAAAAGACCTTAAGGAAAATGATCCAGATGATTTCAAAAACTATATACTGGTTCGGCCTTATACTTTATAAGTAGGAGATAAAAGTATATCGGCCAGTAGTTCAATAACAAAACAGTTAATTAGTCACGCATGTTTACATGCCGGTATTCACGGTAGACTTTTTCCCTCACATTGCCTATGTGTATAATCAGTTAGCTGATCCTGTATAGCAAATCAAAGTACCATAGGTTAGGTTTATGCACACCGTCTTTCTAGCTTCCACTTCCTATCAGTTCTTTTATTTTCTTTACTCTTTTCTAATTACTTCCCGTAAACTCGTTACTAATTTTTCTTATTTTTTTACAAAAGTCTTTATTTGCCTCGCGACTAACATTCTCTTTGCAAAAATTACTAGGGCCTGGTGGGCGATATTTATTTTTTAAACGTTATCTTTCACTTTTCATAAACACAGGTAATTTTGGTTACATTTTTATAAAGCTTTCTAGGTTTTGTTTTGTCCAGGACATGTTTAGCGCCCTAAATATATACAAATATACCAGTACTTTCGCAACTTTGCGAGTTCCAACGAACTGTAAACGCTAGCTGGCGTGCGCTCCTAGTGTCCACTCCATTCGAAAGATCTAATGCTGCGTCCAGACTTGCAACAATTCGCCGCGCCGAATAGCGCGCCACATAGCTCTACATAGCGCGGACGTGGACGTGGACGAAATTCACGTCGTTCCAAGGGCTTGGAGAATGATTCCGTGGGTATTCGGAGCTTGTAGGTTTTTTGCACCAAAGGAGCAGCGCAAATAGGTTGGCGGATGTTTGACGAATTGTTGCAAGTCTGAAAGCAGCTTTACGTGACGTTCCACGCGCCAAGCATTTATACGATGTGTTGGAATGGCAAGTTTGAAGTTTTACATGAAAAACTGCGGGAAAAACCGTACGTATAAACTTAGCTATTGATGACGTGTTTTGCAGATAGAGCCGAAATGTATAAAGCTCAAAAAGTGACACAACTTAAAAAATGCATCATTATTGTTATGTTAAATTGTTTCTGAAAATCCTATTCTTTTACCAGAAAAAGTTTTGCATAGATATTTACTTTTATTTTTATCATATTGCGGTAGTATCATTGATTTATTTTGGGTTGAAATACATTTCTTTATGTTAGAACAATGACAGTTATATTCGAACATTAGAAGTGGAAAAATGGTTACCTATTAGGAAAAACATAGTTTTGTTATGTTAAATTTACCGTTTAAAAATAACAGCTAAATTATGACACAAATTTGTTTTGAGTTGATTTTGAGTTGTAACATTGTGGTGGATGAGCGATATACTGGAGAGTGTAATGACATAAACCACACTTAAGACGATTCGAGGTCGGGAACAAGAGAAAGAACAAATAACAGAGAAAAATGGGCAAGACCGGGTAAAGCCACTATATTTAGTCAGTGTATATACATTGGCGTCTAAAAAATGTGCTTTTTGTTTTGATATGTTTTAAAAGTAATATTTGTTAAAACATCCCAATTTTTATTTTAACTTTGATTGTTTGGTTTGATGGTCGAAACAATTTTAAATGACGTCCAAAAATCACCGCCAATATGGCGGCTATGTTATAACTCGTTTAATGTATATATTGATACTGGGTGTGTATAATAGATTGATTAAAAAAACTATATTTTTTCTAATTGTACCGAAACTATTGTTGGAAATTAAAAAAGAAATCCTGTGAAAGCCATAACCCTTAGTATTAATATTAATTGGTCCTACATGATAATTTTAATTTCCCATATGATTAAGATTAAAAAGCTTGTCGTTTTGCGTTTAGAATTTTGTAACTATTTAACGCCTCATCAAAAATGCTGAACCAAATCATTTCTTTACAAAAACACTTTTTTAATTCTTTAATAATTCGACGGGTTTTGAAGTTGTTTAACTGTTAAAATAAAATTTATAAAATTTTCTCTTTTTTTTCAGACAATAAATTTTATTAATTTTTTTTTCTTTTGATTCCACAGGCCCTTTTACTTAACTTTTTTTTTATCTTTGGACAATCTACGAAGGCTAAAAGCCTAAATACAACGTGCCGTGGGTGTCTTAAGCAGGGTAAGAGGACGTTTGTTAACACGGGACTTAAAAACTTGAAGATTTGGGGGAAGGAAAGACCTCCGCTGGCAGTAGGTTTCACAGTCTAGAAACTCTAGGGACAAAGAACGAACGAAATGGGAATGTTCGGGGCCTGTCCAACTGAACCGTATAGGGATGCATACGCGCGGCACCACGAGTTTCTCTGTTGGGAGCTGCAAGAGAAGGGACTATACTGGATAATTCGTCGGAGCAGAAGCCGTAAAAGTATCTATAGAAGAGCGATAGATCTCCCACAGCTCGACGATGGGCAAGAGAAGGAAGTCTTTGAGTAAGTAAAGGATCATTATTAAGA
>JACEGR010002940.1:0-115855 GCA_014170235.1 Listronotus bonariensis
TTTTGCTATTTCTGCAGTAAAAAAGTTATTACAATATTTTATACCGGTATGGAACCAAACCGTCGACCATACACAAATTAAGCACTGAATCCCTTCCACCGACTTGCTATGTACTCCCCTAAAATTTACCACTGCAACGAATGCGCTGATTTTAGTTACGGGCTTCTTTCAGCCCACCGCTTCCGCCTTTCGTTGGACGACGATGCAAGCAACACACAACCCACCACGAATATTTACTATGCTTTTAATTCCCTATGGTCGGCCAGTTGATTCCACACCCGTATATCCTATACTTTGGGCACTTTATATTGAGTAAAATACCTACTAAGTAACAACGGTTACTAACTTTTTAAACCAATAAAGTACTTGTTTTATTGTGGTAACTAGGGTTACTGACTTTTTAAGCCATTTTTTGTTCTGGTGTTTTTCTTAATTTAAAGTGCCCAAAATTTAGTTGTAAGTAAAAAAATTGTCTAATTTGAACCAATACATGACAATAGTAAATGAAGCGCGTTATTTAGTTAGACGTGAACATTTACGGAATTATGAGCAGGACAGCCATTCACCTGTAACCAAACATCCTGATTTTTGAGAACGACATTATGTAAATCTATCCTAAAAATATTTGAAAAGATAATAGTCACATAATACGATACCCAAAATTATGACTTTTCATACCACTATATACTGCTTAATTTATTTCTGGATCTTAATTAGCGAGAACGATATATATTACAGTTGTATAAAATCGCAACTCTGGTATTGATGCTTGCTTAAATTTGATTCTAAAATAGGCTTCTTTGGCAGGATATTTTAAAATTTCTTTTTCTGGGAAACTTGGCTTTTTATTATTGTGTTGTTATACCTGTAAAAAGAAATCTTAAGAACTGTTAAAGCATCGAAAAAATGCTCGTTATCTCATAAGATCTTAAAGAAAGTCTTTAACATCTTATCCTTTAAAAACACTTTTAAAATTGTGGAAAATGAAGGTAATTTCGTCTAGAGCAAAATTCATATTTTATGAGATTCGTCCTAAACACTGAAAAAATTAATATGTGGTAATTACAATTTAGGTTTCAGACCATGCAGAACTTTTTATAAAAATACCTTTTTTTCCAGAAAATTTATAATAAAAAAGTTTCCCTTATGATGCGAAATTAAGTAGACGTGCTGTATATTTTTTCTAAAAATGTCATTGGCTTTCCAGTTACAAACCCACAAAGTTCAATTTTGTGTTTTACTGTTTTTTAAATAATTTTTTATTTTTTTATAGCTCCTTATTTTTCTAGCAACTTTTCTGCAATATCGAGTTTACCAGTTTAATTATTTTAGCAACGGTTGTGGTATATGCCTACCTCTGTGTATAAATTTACAAAGGTGTGTTTAATACTGACTTCTTATTACAGGTTGGATTGTCTTAGAAGAATACACAAAGGTAAAGCTGATTTTGGGGTGTTTACGCCCGAAGACCTGGTGGCTGCAACAAATTCAGAAATAGAAATACTGATCACAAATGAGTTAAGATATTACAGAGGTAAATATTACTATACCGGGTATCAACGAATTTATTAGACAAGTCATAATTCCTAGAATATTATGCATAGTAAAATGAGACTTGGTATAGGTAATTGGTATGAGCAGAGCAGAGTCTACGCATATTTTTTACTTTTTAGTCACCTCCGGTTTAACTGGAAATTTTTCATTTTCAATATTGTATCTAGTCGGCCATCAATGGGTGCAAATTAATCTAGTGACCCTAGGGGATATTAGAAAAATACAATCGCAAAGTTTTAGTGACTAATATGCTAGCCACCTAGATGTAATAATAAAAATACTCTCAAAAAATCAAGTAAACGTAAAAACTTTTAAAATGTCAGATCCCAACTTAGAATTGTGTCAGGAATCCAAAAATGTTAAAATATACAGGTGTTCAATTTTAAAATCAAAATAGGTGTCATTTCCGGTTAAACCGGAAGCAACCAAAAAGTGAAAAATATGCGAAAACTCTTCCCTTTCTACAATTTATGTATACCAAGTCTTATTTTAATATGTCTTATACTCTACGAGTTATGGTTGTCGAATAGATTCGTTGACAAAGTAATCCCAAACTAAAAAGTTTGTGATTCTATTTTTTCGGATTTAAACCATAATTGCACGGTTTTTAGATTTTTTGACTTTAACTACTGGCTAGACTTATCAATGATGTGAACTTTTAGTGGATGGAGTAAATCGATGGAAACTAAGAAAAACATTTATTTTTTTGTCGACTTTATTATTGGGATTACTTTATCTATATTACCATGATAAAATACCTTTATTTTATTTTAATTTATTTATTAATTGTAAATATTTAATTGAAATTGGTATTAGTTAAAAAAGGATAAATTACGCTGGAAAAAGACACCTTCAGTATCTTAATATCCACAACTCATTATATTTTTGTGTATTATTATTTAAACACATTAAAATAATAGTAGATAATATTCTCATTTAAAATCATTTAAAGGCCATTTAAGGGCAAATAACTAACAGATAATTAAGTCCTGTAAGACCCCTAACAATATTTATTTTCCTAATAGGTTTTAAACTTTTTGTATAATATTATTTTAACTTTAAATAACATTATTTTAATGTCAAATTACTCGTCTTTCTGGAGTAATTTTTAAGGTTTATTAGAATATTCTTATAGTCTTCTTTCTAAACATTGCTTTTTAAATCTAATATTTTTTATGTTTAAATTTCTTTGCTATGAAAAGTAAATAACTATAAGAATATATCCCTTAGACTAATAAAATATATAATATTAACAAATAGTAATAAATTCACATTTTACAATTAATTTTAGCTAAACTTTTTAATATTAAAACTTCTGTTTTATTTTTTAAACATGTATGTTGTTATTAAAAGTATGCATTTCAGATTTTAAGTATCTTACTTTTTTAAATAATAAACCTTTACTTCCAATCTGTGTAATGAGATATAAATACTCAGAATATTATGAAATAATAAAACCTGCGTGTTTTTTAGTTTTTAAACTATTGTTTATTTATATTTACGTAAACTCTTGAAGATATAAAAGTATTAGTGTAAATAGGCTTATTTAAACAAATATTAAAAAATTAGCTTAACAGCTGTTTCTTAATGAAGGGAAGTAATTATATTTTTCATAACAGCAGTTTCTTGACTATCAAAATTATTAGATATTACAATTTTGGTTTAAATAGGCTTTCACTTTGTTATCAAGACATGATAGTGTGAGTCAACATTAAAATCATAATAAAAACTGCAATTCAAATTATATGTTTTACTAATGTTATTTTTAATAGCTTCTATTTTTGACATATGTACATATGTCACTACTAACAAATGTTGTTTGCAAGTATTGTTCTTAATTTTGATGTTTTATTAAGGTATGTTTTTGTTTTCTTATTCTCTTATCCCTGTAATATTTTAAATTTATTTATTAAAACTGTGTCTATTTTTGTTTAGTTAGATTGAGATCTTTATTAAAATTATCGTAGTAAAAGACAACATTATTAAATCTATAAATAAATTTATGACATGCTGCTAGTTTGTTATTCTGGACTTTACAAAATTATTTGTTTACATCATAATCTTAGTAGTCCAGTCGAGAAGTTGATTTCCTGCGAAAAATAGTTACAAGTTACCTAAAAATATGGTTAACGGCTTAAACCATCCGGAATGGCATCTAGAAAAAGACATATTATTATTTATTCCAAAAAAAAATACAAAACTGAGAAATTTACAAAAAAATGCCTTCCAGCTTTTTGCCAAAATTTCAAAAATTATAAAGATAGCCTAAATATTTATGAAATATTCTGAAAGTGCAAGAAATTCAATTAAAAGTATTTTTAATTATCTGAATGAAGGTCCAGTATTTATAGTTTTTATTTAACGTTGAAAATCGGCATTCGCGCGCGGTTTCGGCATGCGCAATTCGCCACAATACTGAGATTTATACAGGGCCCGGATTCTTAACTTCTCGATAGGTAACGACTCGGTCGGTATCGAGTTCTCGATATCCCTTTCGAAACCTATCGGCCTTATTTTCTCATCTGTTTTTACGTAAATAATTAATAGGATAAAGACTTATTTAATCAGGATAGGGCGAGTTTCAAATAAGTTAAGAATCACCATTCGGTAGCGACTCGATACGTTACGTCCCGAGACAGTGGTAAGAATCCGCCTGCAGGTGTGGTAAACAACTGGCCGACCATAGGGAATTAAAAGCATAGGAAATATTCGAGGTGGGATTTAAGGTGCTCGCGTCGCTGTCCAATGGTAGGCGAAAGCGGTAAGCAAGGAGCTGATCTCGTTCTGCTCGCGCTAGTTGCAGCGGTGATTTGTAGGGGAGTACATAGCAGAATGGTGGAAGGGATTCATTGCATTTATCGCTTATGGCCGGTGGTTGTGGTTTCCATACCGGTAGATGTTTCGCTTTGTGAAGCTGTTCTTATTTAGGCACTTAATAAAGTTGTGCTTTTTTTTCTTTAAGTTTATTATTATGTTAAATAGATTTTTTTTTAATTTGGCAATATTTTAACAAATTTTCATTTTTGGTTAACTTACCAAAATTCTAAGTAACAAAATAATAAACTTAAAGGAAAAGAAATTAAAACTTTATTAAGTGCCTAAATAAGAAGTGGTCCAAAAAGGAAAAAATGTATAGATCAATTATTCTAAACTTTTATACCGCCCTTTATAACAACCGAAACTCGTAAAAACACTAATGATTAAGAAATAAATACCTTTTTTAAAAATGTTAATACAAGTTTTACTATCGCGGAATATATAATATTCCACGAAGTGTCTAGATGACACAAGATTTTTTTAATTATTTAAATTTTTATTTAATTGCATAAATAAATTATTTAAAACCTATGTTCACTACTAACTGTGGCGGATCGCGCGCATGCCGAAACTGCTGAAGCCGATTTTCAACGTTAAATAAAAATTATAAATATTGGAGCTACAATTCTGGAAATTCAGGACTTTTTTACTAAAATTTCCTGCTCTTTTAAAAACTTTTATATTATTTAAGCTATCACTTATACTTCTTAACATTTTGGCAAATAGCTGAACGGTGATTTTTTTCTTAGTTCCTTGTTAATAACAATTCTATTTTTGTCAGAATAAAATAAAAATACGCTTTTTTTAAATGCCAATCCGGGTCGTTTAAGCCATCAACCATATTTTTAGGAGACTTGTAAATATTTTTCGCAGAAAATCAACATCTTGACTGGACTATGGGTAGGTATTACTTATGGTATGGTATTACAACGGTTTTAGATCAGTCTCTTATTAAAAATGGTAAATATATTATTAGCAACTATATTACAACCATATATTATGTAGATACCTATTTAAATAGGGTTTTTATTCAGTCTAAGAATTTTTACCTATACAGGTGTTTTTAAAATGTTTTGTTTTTTTTAAAGTTTAACACCCTGAATCCTAAGAACGAAAAATTTGTAGATCCATGTTTGTATAAACTAGGAATCCGACCGTAAATGTTCTGTACACCATTCTGTTACACCCTGTATATTGTTAGCTATACCTTCTCTACTTTGAATATATTCCACAAAATTATAAAAATAAAGATTCTGCACTTATAGAAAATTATTTATACCTATAAAATTCTTACATGTTATTAAAAATAAACTTTTTGTTTTTAGAAGAAAGATTTGAATATGAAGTAGTTGCCGTTATGGCAAATCAAGCAAATATTAGGAGCAAACATGATCTTCGGAATAAAAAATACTGCCATCCAGGATATGGATATGAGGCAGATTGGACCAAGATTTTATCTAATGTAAGAATACTCTGTAACCTATACTACAGTTTAATATATCTTTTAACTTTATTTTTAGTATTTTGAAGCTTCTGTGGTGACACCGCAATGCAATCCTCATCTAACAATACCAGAAAATCGAGTTAAGTCGTCTTCAGATTTTTTCAGAGCTACATGTAAAGCTGGACCATGGATGAACAATCCAATATTAGACAGAGAATTGAGTAAGTTAATATAGTGTCTTTCATGTATTTATTGTTCTGATTCTGAGTTATTAACAAGAGAAGAACGAAAAATGTAGTCCACAAAAACTACCAACTATAGCATCTCAGTAAAGACGCTATGAATTTACCAATAAAACAAAGTTTCTTTCTTAATATTTGAAACCCCTTTGGAACAGTGCCGTTTCTAGGTCTTCTGTCATTCCGTGCATAAAGAGAAATTGCCGCCCCCTGCAGGCGTTCCTAGGATGACTTGCGCCCTGGTGCAAAAAATTATTGGCCGCCTCTAGAAGGAAATGAAAATTGAGGTATAAAAATTTTTGAAGAGCAAAAAGGGCCTCACTTTCACAATACATTATTTAGTCCTTTATTATATTAAAGTATTCCACATTGATTTTAATTTTTTTCTTTCATAAATATTTTTGAAGAGCAAAAAGAAGGTCCCTCTAAAATTCCACTCTTTTCTACTTCAAAAACTTTTTATCCTAAATGCCGCCCTCTAATTCTTGTTGTCCCGTGCGAGTGCACCAGCTGCACCACCATTAGGAACGGCCCTGCTCTGGAATGTGTTACAAGTCCTATAAATAAAAACTTGAGCAGCAATATGAGTAGACCATAGATAACCTACTTTTAGATCCGCAGTGGCAAGAAGCATTTTCGCGCAGTGGGTGGACGAACATGCGCACTTAAAAGCCGTGGCAAAATACAAGCACCGGCACCCCGTATCCTTCGTCCGCGGTCTGACCGTAACGCTCATTAGCTACCGTACTTCGAACGGAAAGTCAGGACGCCCTCAACAAATTATTTCCTATAATGCGGATAGTTTGTTTAAAGCCGGGTGCATGGCGTTTACCCTCAACTGGCTTACGAACAAACCGGTTTTGTCGCCCATGAAATGTAACTTTTGTTTCGCGCAGGTTATAACATTGGCAATCCATCGAGATCAGTGGAGTAGACTGCCAAACAGAAATAATTTTTCTTGGTCTGAATCACCTCAACACCTATTTAAAAAAATAATATTTTTTCACATTTTTTAGAACGCAAATATCCCAACCTGTGCAAACTTTGCGATAATCCAGACAGATGCTCGATGCAAGACAAATACTGGGGTAGAAGGGGTTCTCTATTCTGCCTTACTGATGGTGCTGGTGACATAAGCTGGTCGCGCCTCGAGGATGTCAAGCAACATTTCGGATTAACTCCTGGTGGAAAAGAGGAGGATCCAGATAATTATAGTTTGCTTTGTCCAGATGACAGTGTTATGCCCTTAAATAGCAGTAATCCTTGTATATGGGTGGTTAAGCCATGGTCCGTTGTTGCCAGTGGCGTACAGTGGGCACAACAGCCAATATTATTAAGAGAAAAATGTTCGCCACTGGTTTTTATGTAGTTTTATATATTTTTACCTTTAAAGCAACTAAAAATATAAGTAATAATTTAGTGTAATACTTTTTTGTATCTGGCTTTGTATTTAAGATATTTAAAAAGAAACAGACTTTAAAAAAAATTAACG
This sequence comes from Listronotus bonariensis, assembly GCA_014170235.1. NCBI lineage: Eukaryota > Metazoa > Arthropoda > Insecta > Coleoptera > Curculionidae > Listronotus > Listronotus bonariensis. Next base: position 7,547 of record JACEGR010002940.1, read on the forward strand.
CCCTGTATCTCAGAAACGAAGCAACTCCGGACATATATTTATAGGAACTTTTGTTTATAAAATGACATAAGAAATCATTCTTTAAAGTTTGATACCGTAGTTAGGAAATAACGCTTATTTTAATTTGGAAACAAGACATTTTTAAGCCACCCTGTATATCCAACCTTCAAATATTTTTGTGGAAATGTATTTTCTCATTAAGCACACTTTTTTTCGTAAAGTTATTAATAAAATAGTTTCCCATTTGGTTAGAACTTCCAAAAGACACGCAGTATAGTAAAATAGAACCCATTGTAAAAGGTAGAAAATATAACGAAAAATAAATTACGAGCGATCTGAGGTCGGGAAGGGGCAAGGGGTCATTAAAATATAAGAAACGAGTTTTTTCAATTATGATATTAAGTCAAGTCAAAACGGGGATTTAAAAAAATATTTTTATTTTGTTAAAATGCAGTGGCGTACCATTTTTTCGTAAAAATATTTACCCTAAACCCCTACGGACGACACTGGTAATTTTTTTCTTTCATGTCAAAAAATGTCTTCTGATGCATAGGAGATGTCACTCACATTTTTTTTAAAATATTTTAATTGATATAAAAGTTATAATAGTAGCTTTAAAAACTAAGACGTTTAGGACATATGTTCATATAAAGTTTTTTCTTATTTTTCATTGTAGAATCACCCCTTAAAGTTTGTCGGTTGAGTTACTGGACACCCTGTATAATTATAGGTCTGTTCGTAAAGAAATCACTACTAGTCAGCGCCAATCAGATTATACAATTAAGTCTGGTGACCAGTTGGCAACCGGTCACCTGACTAATTAATAATACCCGATTGGCGCTGACTGGTTGTAAAGTTTACTTCATCATTTTTCTAAAGTTTTTATATTCTTTGTTTCTTTTTATGCTCAAAAGATAATAGATAACAAAATATAAAACTTTTATACAGGACGTTTTTTTGTATCCTCTATGGTTATACTTAAAAGTTGTTGGCAAAATATAAATGGAAACCCTGTACTATTTTCATTAAAAAAATACGATTTTAATTCTAAACATACATTTTATCATGGCGTCGGTGTCTATTTTATATACAGTATATCAACGGATGGACTTTACAATAGGACAAATGGATCAAAAATTTAAATGTTTTCCTTATTAAAAACAAGACATAAGATTCACGTTAAGATATTTGTTTTGTTTTGTTCAGGGGCTCCAAAACTACAAAAATCCGAAAATGGACCAAGACAAAACTACCTTTATCTTTAAAAATTAAGCAAAATATTAAAAAAAATGGTTTTAGATTTAATTGAAGATCCCATATCTGAAATTTTACATAAAAAAGAAGTTTGTTTTTAGGGTCATATTTTTTTAATTAATTTTTTTACCTTTCATACGTAAATAACCTTCTTTTAATACAACACAATAATTATTGTCAAAGTTTGTCAAATATATTTAAATACAAAAATGTAAAACCAGGTAAATTACGTAAAAAAGGTGTAAAACATAATTAAAATAATATTATGATACAAAAAAATTTTTTTGTTTATTTTATGTGAATATTCAGATATCTGATCCTCATTTTATTTTTAAAACTTTTTTATTTGACATTTTGCTAATTAGTAAAAATAAAAGTAGTTTGCTCTTGGTTCATTTTCACATTTTTGCAGTTTTTGTAGCCCCTGTACAAAACAAAACAAATTTCTCAAAGTGAATCTTCTTTTTTAAATAGCAAAACCAGTTTCCATACACAACTTTTTGAACATTTAAATTTTTAGTCCATTTGTCCTATTGTAAAGTTCATTCGTGGACATACTGTATGTAGGCGTGAAATCACCAATAAACAGGGGTATGTTTCTCTTTTACAAAATCTGTTAGGATGCAAAGTGTCATCGCTACATCTAGTAGCTGTATGCTCTAAAGATGCCTTTAATACAATCCCAAATTTGTAGCATCAAACCAATTTTATCTACTTGTGACGTCATTCTATCCGATTGGTGTTTTAATGTCATTTTTCGTGTTAACCGTATTTATCGGAGTGGTTTAAACCGCATTTGAAATGACAATATAAATATGAGAGTTAGATAGAGATAGGTATTCAAATGTTTTTAAAATGTTTTGAATCGACATAACATGAAAAAACGCCTTAAGATTTGAGGCGAACGTTTTATCTAATAAATTTATTTTATAAAAATTAAATATTATCTTTTAATGCATTGTTAAAATAAACAAGTTGTTTTAATTTATAAATACAAAATACCTAACAGTCATTTTTAAATTTTTCAATTACGTGATATAAATATTAATGCCGTTATTAGGCTTACTTCTTTTATTATGTTGCATTTTATTTCCTTTTGAAATTTCCCGGATTTTCTTAAAGATGCGTATAAAATTCTAGGGCGCCTTAAATTTGCTTTAAATTATCTGAAATTAAATAAGGAAACGAGAAAAAATGTCCTGTTTTCTGCTTTGAATAATTTGAAAGAATATTTTTAAAGCAACGGAGCAAAAAATTGTAAACAGCTTTGCCAGGCAATTTGTAACAGAAATTTTTTGAAGGTAATTTAAATTAAAAGTTTTTAATGGTAGTCTTATACCTTTAAATATACAGGGAAATTCCTAAATGCGGAAAAAAGGTCTTATTGCTGAACTAATTCTTTAAAAAGTTTAAATGAACATAGGTCCAGAAATGCATTGTTTCTAAAATACAGGGTATTATCGTTTTTGTATTAATATCTTAAACATTTATTTTCCGATTTGAATAAAATTTGGCAGTGATATTAGTAACAGTAAGGGATTTATTAAGCCCTTACTTAATTAAATTTATTAAGGCCAGTAGCGCCTTGAATGGCACATGAACAAGTATTTCTAACAGAAATAATGTTTCTTGTACCTACCACCAGGGCCGTATTAACTGTTTGAGGCGCCCTAGGCTAGAATTGCCGAAGAGCAAAAAAAGTTCCTTTCCTCCGTAGCGCCTATTTTGAGTGTCAGGCGCCTAACTTCACCACCCGAAATAAAATTTGAAGAGCAAAAAAAAGGTCATTCCCTCACGCCTAAACTTTTTAAAAACTCCCTGTATAACGCCTATTACTTTCCTGGCGCCTATTTTTTCATGGCGCCCTAGGAGCCTAATGGATAATACGGCCATGCCTACCACATCTTTTTCTTTTGCTCCACATTTTTTTTTTTTTTTTTTTGATAAAATTTGCTCATAAATTGTCCCAATAATTTTTTAACGCTTTTAGGTAACAACCTGTTTAAATGATAATTTTTTCTAGGATTTCTTAATGCCAACAGCTTTTCATCCTGCCATCCTCCAAGAACCATCCGAATCTGTACCACTTCAAACATTGAAACTGCCAAATGTTCATGGCTCAGGGAATCTGCAGCAGTTTATGGAATTGAACCTGATATCGACTGTTTAAAAGCAGACAATAAAACGCATTGTATGATGGCCCTAAACAATAATGCTGCTGATGTGCTTATGGTGCCTTCCGAACTGGTTCATAAAGCCAAAAAGTAAGTATTTCAGATGCTTAATTTAAACATTTTGATATAATATTAATTCTTTTTAAATTTTGCCCCAATCTTATGACAGGGAAGTATGGGGAAGTATAGGGAAGTATGGGCAAGTATGGGGAAGTACGGGAAAGGATGAGGGAGTATAGGAAAGTATGGAGAAGTATTGGGAGGTATAAGGAAGTACTGGATAGTATGGGGAAGATATAAAGAAACGTAAATTTATCTTCAATAATAAATCTGTCATTTATAAAAGAAAACTCTTTTTTGACAGTTAACTCTTGCTTTTCATATCATTTACCAGGACTATCTCTACTGATGCGTTTGCATGTCTCACAGGACATACCCAATTACCAAAGTGGCTGTACCGTACTCGTGGTTAATAATACGAAAAGCAAGAATCCTCTTATACTACAACTCTCGTTCTTGCACGGTAAGATATAATCTCACCGTTGATACCGTACTGAAAGGCATTTTATCAACAGTTATTAATACTAGCTGGAGTTCCAAGAAACAGTATTAATAAATTGTTTAGCACCTTTAAACACGTAAATTTTCGATTTTTAGGGATTTTAATCTTCGGACTTTGTTTTATGAGACGGTTTCGGAAGAAGACAAATATATTACTGTAGCAGTAACTAGGAAAGATACAAATTTAAAAACAATTAAAGATTTACAGGGAGCAAAAGCTTGTTTTCCCTCTTACGATGGTGTAGCATGGAATTCTGTGGTTTATACTCTTCAAAAAAGTAATTTGATTGGTAAGTTTTTGGAAAATTATTTTTCAAATCGTGCCAGCTTCATGCTTTAAATTGAAATTATGTATGTGAAACACTGGCAGGTAGAAATTAGACAAAGAACGCTTACATAGAAACATCTCCTGATATGATTTCCATTTTTTAGGCTGTTCCATTAATGTGGAAATGTCAAACTTCTTTGGACCTTCCTGTGTCCCGGATATACCTAAAAATGAATCTGAAAAGTTATGGAAGAACTGTCAGAGTGACTTTAGCGGAGATTTCGGTGCATTGCATTGTTTAACAAGTGGAGTGGGTGACGTTGCTTTTGTATCGAGAAATTCATTAACAAGATTCGTATCAAGTAAGTTTTTCTAGCAACAAAGTAACTTTAAGCCATCTTATAGTTCAGAACGTAAATAGTTCTGGTTATCCTAACTGATTTATCTAAGCATCTATGATATAGAAGAACATTAAGACATTTATATTCTTGGTCTATAACTGACTTATTACGGAATTTCTGTATAGTTAAGACAGAAAGACATTGTATAGTTGCCTCTAATTTAGCTCTATGTAAATCAGAATGTTCCAAATGATAAATCATTAAAAACTACAGTTTTGGCTGGTACAGAAAAATATATTTACTAATTCAGTAAGCATTGAAAGCAGCGATTCCAGTCAGCAACACAATTATTGAATTATTATAACATAATCGTCTTCTCTGACAACGCAGCGGTCAGAGTTCCTCGCCCATACCCAGGTGGTCCGAGAACGAATCCCCAGACGGAAAGAAATTTTTAGGTAGCGTTGTCTAAAAGTTGCCGTGAAATACAAATACTGCATGTGTCAGTGCTTGGAAAATGTTGACGGAACAGTGGAAAAAATAGAGTTAAACATCTAATAACCCAACACCTACGGTACTCTGGTACTTAGGCGTAAGCCTTGGTGGGCTGCCTCAAAGATAAAATAATAATAATTAATTTAATTTTTTATTAATCTTTTATTACCAAATCTACTCTACCTTACCTCAAATTTATTAACTATATTTTTTAGCTGAAAATCCTGATTATCCGGGACCACACTCAGAACTTGATCACTTCAGAATAATTTGTCAAGACAAAAATCAACCTTGCCACCTTAGCTGGGCGCCCGCTGGCCAAGCCATGGTTAGATGGAATAGTTCAGATTTGTGGCTCAAAGATACACTGGATGTATTTTTGCAGCTTGATGGACTGTTTGGAAAGAATTATAAGGATCTTACGAATGCCTTTACCATGTTTGGAAGGTTTGTAGCTTATATCCAGCAAATACTTTTAGATAATCTGTCTGGTGACAATGAAATTACTATTTAGCCTATTATTTTCTTGGATGTAAACATATCACTTTAAAATCTTAGTTTGATATATGGTGTCATTAGATTTCCAAACTACATATAATAACATATCATGTATATCACTTCCCGTTAAAACAAAAGTGGTTTAATGATATTATAAATAGTAAACTGGATAGTTATTTGTTAACTGGTATATTCTTGCTTTCCTTGGACAGACTGGATTTTTAAAATTCCAATATATTAAAAGTAAATTATTTGTCGCTAGAAACTTTTGTTCTATGTTGTGTAACACATTTACGACTGTAAAAGTTATCAGATTTCAAACTTTCTTAGTTAGAGAAAAGTGACCAAATATGGAATACCATTTTGTAATTTTCACATAATTTGCATAAACATTATAAATAAAAAAATGTAGTAATCATTAACATTGTGCTTTATTTTAAAAAAAATGTTAGTTTCATTGATCACTTTTAAGCAAGATTAAAAAAAAACAAATAATGATAAGGGTAGCTAAATATAAAATAGGTACCACAAATATGGAATACTATAAACAGCATTAAAATTAACCAGAACTAACAAGAAACTTTTTGAAATATTTGGTCATAGACCACACATATTTGCAAAAATCACAGATCCAAGCCGTCAGACTCTGGTCCAGCGCAATTATTATGTGCCCAGAGCCAGCATGCGACCAGTGGCGCAACTAGCCGTTGAATTTTGGAGGGGCTTAAGCCCCAGTTTATAGAGTATATTTGCCAATAAACACCAATGTATTTTAAATGCTCAATAATTTTGGAGGTGCTAATCGTTATCTCGGGGGCTAAGCCCCCTAGCCCCCTCTAATTGCGGCCCTGCATGCGACAGATAATACACTTCGAATTTTTAGAGTCTGCAGCGCGGTATTTTCTATTAACACATAGGGCTTACTATCTGTATCAAACAGTACCACCTTATCATCTGAATCTGACTTAGGCTTTCTTATCTTTTTTTTTTGGTTTCTTTTTCTTTTTAATTTTTTTACTTACAATTTTTTTTAATGCTTTTTATATGAAATCTAATTACTGCCGCAACAGATTATTTTCTTTCATTATTAAAAGCTTTTAAAATCCATCAAAAAACCATTTATGGATTAGTCCCTAATTGGCTACTGTGATTTGTCCATATTTGGATTTTCCGACGACTTTAAACTAACATTTATATATTACATTTAAGAGAGTTATACAATCAAATAACATTAGAACCGACAACAGAATATCTGAACTTGTACACTTTTTGTACGAAAAATACGTATGTTTTAAATACTTTAGAAAGTCATAAGGAAGCAACAAAACCAAACGCTGCTACAGAGAAGAAAGGGCTTGCTCTACTGACATGTTACTACTTCTACTCGCCAATGGACATGGAAAAAAGAGACAAACCCTTCTTATTGCGTGTGTGAGTTTCCGTTTAAGAGAATTGCTGGTATTCCATATTAGGGATTCTATTTCATATTTAGTCACTTATCTCAATTTGATTTAATTTGGTGTGTCCTGGTCAGGTCACTGTTATGGCAGAAAATGTTGCAGTAGTTAATATAATTTTATAATTTTTAGGTATGATGGAGTATCGGATGTGCTATTTCATGATTCTACATCTAAGTTTAGAGAAGTCCCAACAGTAAAAAACACAGATCAAATGGACTTACCGTACGACAGTATATTAGGAAAAGAAAAAATATGTTTTTCGTCCAGTAGCAGGCATAGTATAGCATTTGCGCTATTGTTTGTAATATTGTCTGTTTTAATAATATAAGTGATTTTAAGATATCATAAAAATGAATAAACTTTTAAAGGTTGGAAACGGCATCATTGCACACATTTAGAGCTATTCCTGTTTTAATAAATTGCTAGCAAATTTAAGGGTAACCTTGCCCATGTTAAATTATCAATGTTGAAACATTAAAAGATATTATATAAATGTGCAAATATCTTTGCAAACCTTTTCATACCCTTAAATATTATATTTATATATAAATATGTTTTGGTTAAAAAGCAAATATATTTTCTTTAATTATTTTTACTTAATGTTTTTAAAACCTATTAAATTTGCTGCTTTTTTGCTTAATAATTTTTAACAGTCTCCTTTGCTAGCAAATAGGCAGCCATTTAAGTAAATATTGTGTATTTTGCTGCATTTTTGAAAATGTACTTCTAAATTCTCAATTTTTAAGGTAAAGCAATAATAAATTTTAAATTTTGTTTATATTATAAATGACCTAGTAATATAAACTAAAACAAAAGTTTTTTCCAAACATTAAAATTTATGAAGTATTTTTATAGTTTGAAAGATGTCTTGTATTAATTTTTCTTGTAATGTTTTGTATGTTTTTCTTATGCAAGAAAAAATGTGGCAAGCCCCATTTTTTTGCAGCTGCACTGTGTCAATATATTAATTTCTTTTTGAGGTACTGAAAATATTTTTTCTTAACTTAGTTAACTTATCCCTAACAAATGGCAGGTGTGTGTGTTATAAAATATTCTTTTTATTATTATTTTTGCTGCATGTTTTAAAAACCTATCAAATTTGCTGCTTTTTTGCTAAATATTATTCTAGAGTCTTTATTGCTAAGCAATTATGCAGCCATTTTAGGATTTAGATGTATAGTTTGTTACTTTTTTTCTAAAATGTACCGCTAGATTATCATTTTTATAAGGTAAAACAATAGTAATTTAATAATTTTTTTCCAATTTTGTTTATATTATTAAATCACCTAATAATATAAACTAAAATAAAAGTTTACTCCAAAAACGAAAATTCATGTTAAGGTATTTTAATAGTTTGTTTAGTTTATATCTTGTATTTAATTTCTCTTGTAATTTGATTTGTATGTTTTTTTTTAGGCAGGTCCCATTTTTTCAGCTGTTTAGGTAAATATTTTAGTATATTGTTTCTAGGTACTATATTTTGTCTTTATATGTAAAGTTAATTTATCCCTAACACATGTCAAGTGTTGGTTAGTATTTATTTTTTTAAAATAAATGAAAATTTCATAATTTTATAAAAAATAAGATACAAAAAAATTAAGAACAAAATTTTAGAAAAAATGTAAACTGTAAAATGTCTTACGGTTTGTTGATTTTTAATCACCAAAAAATTTAAGTGCAATGCATTTAATACTGCATGTACGCAATAAAAATTGCAGCAAGTCAGTAAAAAGATTATGTAATCTGATACTGGTTTAAAATACTCATATAAATTATTTGTATTTTTTTTCACGATATGCACACATATTTTAGGAAGTTATTTTAAACTAAATACACTTAGATTTTAGGATACTATTTTGAACTGTGATAAAATCGACTGTCTTTGTAGTTTTGTAACCAATAAAGATGTGGTTAATTTATGATCATATATGATTTAGAATTCCTTCCTTACTACTGTGTAATAAGTATGAAGGGAAACAAAAATATTTGTTTTATTTTAGTTTAAAAATAAATACTTTTGATTCCTTAAGATGACAACTCAAGAGGTAATAAATAATAAATAATACTTTATAGTAGCACTTAGAAAATGGTAGAGAAGAATTGGGCAAAATGAGCATCTTAATAAAAAAGTAATTGTAGAAATGTACTCAACACCTTTTTAAATTCTGTTCATGTTCTAAGCAGGCAGGCAACAGGAATACTATCTTTACGTTAAACAAAAACATTTTGTAATAAGCTTGATAATTTTTATTTAAAAAACATCTTTAGAATTTAAAAAACAACGATTTTGATTTTTTTCCATATTTTTAAAGTTTTACTATTTAGGAATATGCCTACAAGAGACCAGAACTTTTTAAAATTCAAATTATCTTAATGTATGTATGTACTTTAAAGTACATACATAAGACGTATATTTTAGATCCCTGGACGTAACGACGTAAAATGGATGTAAAATATACGTACTTTACGTACTGTGCTGATTGGGTTAATAGTAATAAAACAGCTGCGTGAACCCTATTTTCATTTCACAGGGTATATTTTACTAAAATCGTATGTCCCGCTTGAATTCTCCGCGCACCTGCGTTTTACAACGAAAGATTCACTAAACCATGCAAACTTGCCCCCATTTATTATTGATTATTTCGGAAAACTCTAGTTTTCACTTTGTTGTAAAGCAGAATGACACATATTTCTTTGTCAAAATACAAGTCTAAAGACATAATTTTAGTTTTGTATTAGGTGTTATTTAGTTTTTATATGTCTTCAAGTAAAGTAAGTATAAAAACTTTGAATTTATCACACTACGAATTATATTGCGTATAAACTTGTGTTTGTATTGAAAATTATATTTATATTTTTAACCCCTATAGTAGTTATAATATTTAGATGTTGGATTTAATTAATACATATCGGTAACTATAGTAATTTTAATTTTAAAACAAGTGATGTATATTATTATACAGTGAGAATATTAAAAGAGTTCACCCCACTTCATCTTTTAAATGGGACAATATATTGAAATCCCGTAAAATTTGGTTAAAAGAGTGTCACTTAAACTACTATTTGACATAAAACTAATTTCGGTCACGTGGCCTAGTGCAAAGGGGGCACTGGCAACTTTTTTAATGAAAAGAAGGTTTACGTAGCACCTTGTTTTAAAAGCCTTTTGATTCTCTACTCATCACCGTTTTATTTTTAAAATTCAGTCCAGTAATTATAGAGTTACAAGCGATTGAAGTTTAGCTCCAATTTGTACATAAATACATTGCGGTTTTTAAAAGTTCTCTCCCCTTAACTTTTGAATGGTTTAAGATATTGGGATCGGGTAAAATGTGTGTAAAATGTTATCAGTTAAGCTACTTTTTGGCATTAAAATAATTTTGGTCACTTGGTCTAACAACAAGGGGGCACTAGCAACTTTTTTTCAAATGAAAAAAGTTTATGTAGCACCTTGTTTTAAAAGCCTTTTGATTCTCTACTCATCACCGTTTTATTTTTAAAATTCAGTCCAGTCATTCTAGAGTTACAAGCGATTGAAGTTTAGCTCCAATTTGTACATAAATACATTGCGGTTTTTAAAAGTTCTCTCCTACTTAACTTTTGAATGGTTTAAGATATTGGGATCGGGTAAAATGTGTGTAAAATGGTGTCAGTTAAGCTACTTTTTGGCATTAAAATAATTTTGGTCATTTGGTCTAGTTTAAGCACTAGCAACTTTTTTTAAATAGAAAGGGATCATGTAGCACCTCGTTTTAAAGGCCCATAAAATTCTTATTTAACGCCGCTTTGTTTTTGACCTAGCCGTTCTGAACTCACAAATCAATTTCATTAAAACCGCACTTTTTGTACAAGGTAGCGCCTTTTCGTTGACCTTTGCGGGTATAGCGAAAACTAAAAGAGATAGAACAAATCTGGTTGCACAATCTCGATTTCAATTTTTAAAACAAATTCAATGGTAAAACATGGCTAATTTGATTCTTTTGGAGATACATTGTGTTTATAAAAATTTGTCAATTTGGCCAGGCATTTGTAAGTCGTGATATTAAAGATAAAAAGAAAATTTAAATAGAAAAGTTTTAGGAATTTTTACGTAGAACTCAGTAGCGTACCCAATTTTTCTCCATCGACTTTTATTTTAAAGTTATAACACAAAGTTGGGTTTTTAAATGGAACACCCTGTATATTTTATCACCAATAGAAAGATCTCCTTTAAAGGTATACAAAATATCACATTTAATATATCTATTTTTAATGGTTTCGGAAATATGGTTATCATCAGAATTTTTTAACAAAACACCCTGTATATTATATTACCGTTGCATAGATATTTCAAAAAGGTTTAACAAAATACCACCTGGGATATATATTTTTTTATAGTTTTGGAAATATGACCATATGAATCCAAAAATAGTAGATATACGCATAAAGATTTGGATGCTCATATTTCCGAAACTGTTAAAAATAATTTTAAATGTGGTAAATTTGTAAAGGTCTATTAAATGTCTTTTTAATGGTTATAAAATATAAAGGATGTTTTATTTAAAAATGCTATTTTATTATTGAATTCCGGACGATGGCTATATTTCCGAAACTATTACAAACTAAATACATTAAATGTGGTATTCTTTTACGGCTTTTAAGGAATCCTTTTTATTGGTGATAAAATATACAGGGGTTTTATTAAAAAAATAACTTTGTGTTATAACTTTAAAATAAAAGTCATTAAAAAAATGTAAGTACGCCACTGAATTCTTAGTAAAAATCCCTAAAACTTTCCTTTTTACATTTTTTTCTTTATCTCTTATATCAAGCGAGTTACAAGTGCCTGGCCAAATTGACAAAATTTGAAAAACACCCTGTATCTCCAAAACGAATCAAGTTGGCCATGATTTGCTTTTACCATTGAATTTGTTTCAACAATTGAAATCAAGATTGCGCAATCAGATTTGTTCTATCTCTTTTAGTTTTCGCTATACTCTGCAAGGTCAACGAAAAGGCGCCACCCTGTACGGTATTTAAGAAAATTTTAGACTGTTGTAAGTCTGGAACGGCTGGGTCGGTGGCTTAAGTAGATAATTAAAAAGCTTTAAAAACAAGGTACTACATGACCTCCCTTTCCATTTGAAAAAAGTTGCTAGGCCCCCAGGCCATGTTACCGAAATTATTTTTATGCCAAAGAGTAGCTTAAGTAATACCCTTTTACCCAAATTTTACCCGATCTTAATATCTTGTCTTATTTAAAAGATAAAGTGGGAGGAACTATTTTAATATCCTCACTGTAGAATATAAGTTGAGGAGTTGGGATACAAAGTGGCCTAATCCTCAATTTTACCAAAACTCGTTTATAACAAAAAAGTTATTTATTATTAAGGTATTTTTAGATGTAAATTGGCCCAAGCAACCTTTGGCTACGCAATTGGTAGATATCAATTGTTTTGCAAAATAATGCGATATAGTCTTATTAGAATAATGTTAATTTTATTATTAATTTAGTCGTTTTCCCTTTTGTAGTACTTTGGGCTTTGTCACTTTGCATCTCAAAGCCTCATTTAATTTTAAATAATTTATGCACGTGCCATTTCTATTTTTAGACATTTTTTTGCGTTCTTAAAATCGTTGTTAAGTTCTGCCTTAGCCCATTCGTTTTATGTTAATGTCTTATGTACGTATTTTAAGGCCTTTTCTCAAATGTTTTTATATTAAAAATCTACCTTTGTAAATCAGATATAATATTCTGTTAAATTTCAGAAATAAAGCACTTATCTTAGGATAATGGTGACGTTTATATGCGTAAATCAAACTTCTTGAATATAAATTATCTTACAGGGTGGGCCTTAACTGTATGAACAATTTCAATATCTTAACCACAAATAATGTTAATTTTTATGACCTAAAAATTATTTTGTCCAAGTAACGTCCCTCACGTTGCTGATATTCTTAATCCGGAGTTGCATATTTCGATAATCAAGCTTTTTGTGTGGAGTGCAATATCAGCAAGTGGAATTATTGGCCCATATTTTTTCTAAAATGAAAGAAGAGTTGCCGTTACGGTAAGAGCTAATCACTATTGTGAGCTGCTACAGGGATTCTTAGTACCAGCTCTTCAACAATTTGGACATAATGTTACGACCTGGTTTCAACAAGATGGAGCCACCTGCCACACTGCCTACTATCCATAGATTTATTGAAAGAAATGTTTCCTGGCAGACTCATCTCCGAAGAGATGATATTCAGTGGCCCCCTGGAAGCCCGCCAATCTTACTCTAAATGATTATTTTCTGTGGGGTTACCTAAAATCAAGGGGAAGATAATCTAACCACATTAGACCAGCGTTACCAAAATATTGTGCGGGAAATTACCGCTATTTGGCAAGCAACTTGTCGCCAAGTTTTTGCAAATATGAAACACCGGATTATCAATGCCCGCAGCGTGAGGGACGTCACTTGGACAACATGATTTTTAGGTCATATAAATTTGCATTATTTGTAGTTTAAAATAATATCAATAAAATATGTGTAAGTGTTGTACTGTTGGTTTTATTGAATAATAAAACTACTTATACAGTTACGGCCCAACCTGTAATTAAAGTTTGATAAAGCAGCTGACTTAATAAAGCAATTTAGGACTTTCAAAGTTCCGTTCCGCTTTTAGGCACATAGGACGGATAGCTTTATTAACTTGTAACAAAATTTGTTTTTATGTTAAAACACTTCTTGCTTCTTGCCAAAAGTTTAATTAAATATTTGGAACAATTTGTTTGAAGCCGAAGTAAAATAAAACGATACTTAATAAACTTCTTTGAAGCAAAAGTCAGAGTTGCCAATTTCCCAGTAATTCCTACATATTAAGACTTGTAAGTCTGATTTTTGATATTAGGGATAAGAAAAATTGTAGTAGAAGCACTGTTTGGTGCTGCGGATGTACTTTTGTGTTCTACTGATAAGACACCAAGGAGGTGCAACCACAGCTTCTAAAACAAACAGCAGCTGGCTTAATAGACCGTAAGCCAGATGCAAAATTTTGTCAGTTCTTTCCTTTCAGTCCATAACACGTAAAATCCTTCAAATGAGTTGTACATGAATCATTGTAAGCGTCAGCTGCGTATCCGATGGTGAAATTGTACAGGGTGCTCCAGAAAATAAGATCTGGATAAACTTGTGTTTTTTAAAATAAAATACCCTGTATATTAGGTAATTTTTGGATTGTAGGAGTAAAAATGATGTAAGTTTTATCAGCGATCCCTATACCAAAACTAAAAGGTTTTTAAGATACTTTTTGAAAAAATCATGATAAAAACAAGATTTTAATATATCCTACCTTACTTACGCCTGACTTTTTATATTATGTTAGATTGCTAGAAAATTAGGTGCTTGATCAACTACATGTAAATTTTTTACTAGAAATTATACAGGGTGTCCAAAAACTAATATTTGTTATTATATTAATTTCTGGTCACCCTATATGATTTTTAGTAAAAAGATAAATGTAGGTGATGGTACAAATAATATTTTAGCAATTTAACATAATATAAAAAGTTAAGCGTAAGTAAGGCAGGATATAGTAAAATTTTATTTTTATTAGGATTTTTTGAAAATCCTAAATATCTTAAAAACCTTATATTTTTGATATTAGCATCGCTGATAAAATATACGTTATTTTTAATTCTAAAATCCAAAACTAAATTATTATACAGGTGTTCCATTAAAAAGAAACAGGTTTAATATTTCTTTGATTTAAAATGTGCTTTTTTACACTGTTAAATTTTTTCAAGGTAACAAAATCCAACTTATTCGACAAGAAGTTTGATAGGTGATGTAAAGCTAGCTTTAGCATTATTATCCAATACTTTTCTATAAAATATTAATATTTTTTGATACAAAGTTTTATTTTGAAGTGATCTAATATAATATTTTTAACGTACAATTCTGGGCGAATATGTATTTAAATCTTTTTGGCATAAAATTTTAAATTAAAAAATCAATAAACCCAGAAAGCACTTTGTTTAGAATTATATCGTTTATAATAGCAATTAGTAATATTTTTTGCAAATAATTCATTAAAAATGTTACCTTATTTTGTAACACACAAATACTTGTATGTTGTTTAATTAACCACAATATTGACTTATTTATTTAATTTTTCCCCTTCTTAACTGTATTTATAAGTTATTAAGCCTGCCAAGTTGGATAACTAGGCAACATTGTTTTCTCTGTTGGTATAAAATTGAGGGAATTTAGGGCGATAAAGAGCTAAAGCGCTAGCACACTTATTTAATAATTTAATTTTGACTGACGTTTTAAGATTATTATAAAAGGTGAATTTTACATGAATAAAAAACAATTTAGTAAAACAACTTACCAACGAGTCCGATAATAAAATAATATTTTTTTATATTTAACGGTTTTACTGTACTAAAAGCTAAAATAATAATAATTCAGTAAGTCCTAGCTACCCGCTCGCACCAATTCTCTTATTTTTTATTAATTTTACGTTCTGAACGATTTTTACATTTGTCTAATCAATAGTCCAAATTGATGAAAAGATTGGTGCGATCAGGTAGCTAGAACGACTATATTTTTGCGTTTAGTACACTTAAACTGTTTAACATAAAAACAAATTTATATAATTTATTTTCAAGTTTTTAGTTTTGTTGTTAGTTAATACTTCTCATTTCATTGAGTTTATTTAATGCCTTACTAGCCAGGACAAAAAACGATTTTATTATTTTTCTGCTCAATACCCCAGATTGATGAGAAGATTGATGCGATTTGGTAGCTAGGACTTACCGAATTATTTTTTAGCCTTTGTTAGTTTTGTTGTTAGTTGATGCTCCCCATTCTATGCAGTTCATTTATTTCAGAATAAGCTTTATTCTACTAATCAAGCCCTTTCATTAAATACCCATATTAAGGTAGTTGTGAAAAATATGTAGTTTGCCGTTTTGTGGCGGCGGTCATCTTGGATTTTATTAGTTTTTTTAAGTGCGCTCTATTATACCGATCAAGCTTTTTCATTTGATACCCATATTAAGGTGGTGGTGGAAAATATGTAATCCGCCATTTTGTGGCGGCGGCCATTTGGATTTTAATTTTTTTATATTTGCTTTATTCTACCAATCAAGCCTTTTCATTTGATACCTATTTTAAGGTTTTTGTGAAGTAATATGTAATCCAAATAAATTACAGATAAATAATAAGTACCAAAAAATAATAAATAACAAATAAATAAACAGGTTAAGCTAAGTAAAACCGTTTAAAAACATCGTCACAATATCAGGAAGTGACATATCTAAAAAAAAAAGAAAATTGACTAGAGCTAATATTATTACTTAAAAAAAGTTGCTCCTAAAACTAACACAAATTGGCACAAGTTAAATTTAAATAGCTTAAAAGTTATAGAAATTTGATAAAAATTAACTTATTTTATTTTAGTAAGAAAAAAGTCGCGCAAAAAATACCTAAAAAGCACTCTCATGCAATAAAAAAATGAGTTAGGCCACTTCGTGATATTGACGACGATATGGGCTTTTAAATAGTATCAGAAATTAGAAAAACAACGCTCAAAACGCCAAAATTTTAGCATTTTACATTGTACCAATAGCAGAATAAGGCTAGCTATACAAATACAGAAAGACAGGTAACAGGTATCGAAAAAAATATGTATTTTTTAGAAAGCGCAGCAGCGCTACAGTTCTCTGAAATGAAAGCGCTTCTTGTCTTATTATAATCTAAACTGCTGGACATTTAAACGGAATAATTTAAATTTTATGTAACATTTTAAACTTAGTTTCCTTAAAGACTCCAAAAATTATTTTAGTGCAATTTTTGACAAATTTAGACGCAATTACTAGTCTTTATGATTACCTACATTGCAGCCTTGGATTAACTTACCATTTATATACAGAGTGGTAAATATGACTTTGTTTTTTTGGAAATTTTGTTGCTCTGCAACTTTTTGAATCACAGAATTTTTTAAATCTCCAAAATTTTATAATAATCAGATAATTATTTGTGACAAACAATTTTAACAAGTTTTTGATATGCTTTGTAAATCTGAAAATATGACGTTTTTACTAAACAAGTGACATTTTAGCGTTAATTATTATAAAATTTTAAAGATTCAAAATTTCTTTCATTTAAAAAGTTGCAGAACAACAAAATTTCCAAAAAATACAACGGTATATTTACCACTTTGTATATAAAAGGTAAGTTTAATACCAAGCCTGCAATTTAGGTAATCATAAGACAAATTTTCCGAAAACCGCACTTAAATATTTTTTTAGTCTTTGAGAAAATTAAGTTAAACTTTTATTACCTTACATATTTTTATTACACGTAAAAGTATCTTATAATTATATATAACTTTTGAATTATTATTATATTTTAAGCCAATTTTTACAAAAAAACTTTAATAATCTAACTTATTTTAAACTTCACTATTAGGATGGTACAAGAAAAACTTCAACGGTACCAAAAAAATCTCTTCGACAAAAGCAACGGCATCTAAACGTGAAAGCAGTACAGAACGACGTAATACTAAGAAGAAGGAAGATCCGCAAAAAAATAAAGAAAAAGAAGCTTCTTCATCTAGCTCTCTAACGAAAATATCTGAGGATAATAATAAGTCTAAAAAATCTAGTACATTAACAAAACCTCTGTACAAATCGGAAAAACCTTCAAATTCAAAAAAGGCACCTACAGGTACTTCTTTAAAACCCTCCAGTAAGTCAAACCTTGACCTTAAAAAGACCTCTAGTAGATCAACCAATGAAATTACGAAAACTTCGAGTAGGAAAACAATAAATAATAAAAAATCTACAATTAAAGTAGATTCCAGTAGAGGTGAAGTGCCTGTAACCCCAACTAGTAGCAGGATATCAAAAACCCAATATTTTCCTAGTAAAAATTTATATTCAAATGCACTTAAATCTACTGACGTACAGGAAAAACTACTAGAAATAAGTAAGGAAAAAGAGGACGAGTCTTTAAAAAATCTTTTATTAAAGAAAAAGTTAAAAAAACACAGTCAACTAAGATTAAAACGACAAGTTTAACAGATAGCCCAAAAACTATTAAGTCTGTAAAAACTGGTATTAAAGAAGTTTCTAGTAGTAAGGATACTTCTTTAGATAATCCTCATAAAAGAGGTACATCCAGATATTCAAAAGTAAGAGATAAATTTGAAAGAGAAATTTCTCCGGATACTAGCTCGACGTCGGAAAGACCAAGAACTGCAACTTTAAGGAAAGGTAGTATTGTAAATGCAAACATTGTTGGTCCTGATGTTCCAACCCGTATAAAAGAAGTTAAAGTTAAAGAAAGTCTTTTGGTTCCAAAAACTGCTTCAGTTGACATAAAAAAATCACCCTCACCAACAAATTCAGACGAAAATTATGATGATGACTTTGAGTCCTATGATTCAGATTTTGAAGCATATTCTTCAAGTGAAGAAACTGCAAATTTAGTGAACATTTCTGGTGAAGAAACAAGTTCTGTTAGCAGCAGCTCCGAAAATATTCCGGAGAAGAATGATACGTCCCCTTCACAATTACAAACTGAAGTCAAACAAGTCTCTTTAGCTAATATAGATGATGAAAGATCACATGATTCTGGCACCTTTGAGTTGCAGGATTTTAAACATCAGAGAATTTTAGAGCATATTAGAGAGTCAGTCATAAGAGAAAATGCAGTGTTAGAAGAAGAAAAGCTTAAAGAAAAAGTAAATCATTCCTCTCTTTCAGATGAAGGTTTTGAAGATCAAAAATCACTTCAGTTTATAAATTTTGCTGATGCCAAGAAGAAATGTCAGAAAAGAAGAGCTAGCGAAGCACGAAGGAAGAGAGGCGAAGAGATTTTGGGGATGATTCGATTGGATCATGAAAATTTCACTATTTTTGATTCACCTGCAGTGCCTTATGAAGTCTTTATAACTAATTATGGTCAAAACAATAGAGTACAAACGTCGGCACAAACTGGCGATGACGATATTTCTGAAGAAGTACAAACAGAGGTTATTGAAGTACAGACCAAATGGACTCAAATGCCCATAAAGATTTCGTCTTTTGATCAAAAACAAGAAAACTTTTGGATTAACTACCAAAAAGAGTATTTGGGTGTAGGTGCTGATTGTTTAATCAAAGATATTGCTAATGAAAAATTAAATGTTAATGAAAAACGTTTAACTTTATTTTTAAAACAATCAGTAGATCTGGTTTTTGAGATTATGGCTGAATCAAATATTAAAAACATAGACAAACTTCAAAAAACAAACAAGAGTTGCCATTTAGCCATGGCTACATTCAGTTTAACACTTCAGAAGACATTTTTAATAACAGTAAAGTACAAACGATTTCAGTGTTTTCAAAAACATTAACAAAATTTTAACAGTTCATTTAAAAAGGATGATTCTTTGGATAATTTCGTTAAGTCTATAGTGTCTATATGGAACACTTCTGACTTTAACGTTCCTGAAACAATACTAGTATCTTATGGACAAGTATATTGTGCAACGTTTTCTCTGGATTTTTCGGAATATATTTTTGCTGGACAAAAAGATGGGTAAGCTTTAATTATACAAAGTGTCCAAGAATATGTGGGCTAGTCTTTCAGATTCATATAGAACACGTTAAAATAATGCGAAAAGTTCCTAAAATTGTTTTCCTTAACCGTCTCCTGTTTACAGAGATATGTGCCCTTAAAAGACGCCGCTGGTAATCTGCTTTTCTTAATTAACTTTTATAGTTACTTAATGTATAAAATATTTTTTCATATGATAATAAAACTGGTTAGGACTTCTTAAAATGGTGTCCTTGTAAAACATTTGCATTTGTTACGTCGCCAGGGGCGAGCTAGCCCTTACACAATAATCCTAATTATTTTTACACCCTGTATAAAAAAGGAATTAAAATAGCATTTTTGAATATTTTAAACCGATAGCTAAAAAAGGTACTCCTGTCCGATATTGAGAAAGTGAAGCGCTTGCATTTGCATTGCTCCCATGCATTCTCTGGCTTTAATTTGTTAAAGATTAAGGGACTCTCACAATTCTGCCAAATTATTTTTAGTGTCGCAAAAAAAAAAGTTTTTTTATTGCTATTTACAACAGAATAACCTAACGTTTTTAGATGTCCCCACTAAACAAAAGCTTGTTTTTGTCGAAAACGCTTCAATTTATCGACATCGAACAGGAGTACTTTTTTAGCTAAGGGCTTAAGCTACCTAAAAATACTATTTTCATTTCTTTGTTATACAGGGTATAAAAATAATTAACACTAATGTGTACGGGTAAGTCCGCCCCTGGCGAACTAATAAAGGCAAATGTTTTACAAATATACCACTTTAAGAAGTTCCAACTTGCATTTATCATATTTAAAAACTATTTTATCATACCAAGTACTATAAAAGTTAGTTAAGAAAAACTCATTTTCAGCGGCGTCGTTTAA
Source organism: Listronotus bonariensis (assembly GCA_014170235.1). Taxonomy (NCBI): domain Eukaryota; kingdom Metazoa; phylum Arthropoda; class Insecta; order Coleoptera; family Curculionidae; genus Listronotus; species Listronotus bonariensis. Next base: position 28,039 of record JACEGR010002940.1, read on the forward strand.
GGGCACATGTCTCTGTAAGGAGGGCTTTAGAAAAAAATATGGGGAAGTTGTCACATTATTTTCATGTATTCTACATATATGAATTCGAGAGAGTGCTCACATATTCTTGGACACCCTGTATATGTAAGATAAATTTAGCAAAAAAAACAAAATATGACAGAATTTTACTTGTAAAAAATAATAAAAATAATAGAACTGTAAAAGTATAAAATTTCTGTAAAGTTTATAAACAGTGGCGTAACTAGCAGTAGGCAGTGTGATCAACCGCCTACTGCCTCGCGCCTAAGTAACCTCGCGGTTAAGGGACCCCTCGCACTTGGAAAAATTAAATGTGATGTCAACCCAAACGTAACAAGGCTTGGTCCAAAGACGTTACAAAATGTATGTTTATGGAGAATAAACAATAGTAAAGATTATATAAATTATTCTTTCTTTGTTGTTTTCCTAAAAACTTTCTTTGTTGTCAATTTTTATTTTCCTAAAATAATTTGTCTTCATAAACAAAAGGGGCTTTGCTAATACGACTTTGCCGATGCCTATATTGGCCATGCTATGCCTTTGGTTATAACTTCTTTAAAAAATACCCAAAATAAAACAGTCGTTTATCGAAATAGTAGGAGAGCTAGTGAACCCTTTGAGTAACGTTGAGCCTGTAAGGCTAGAAATTTGTATAGTAATGAGTCCTAGCATGCTAAGTACGACAATCATCACCTGGCAAGCATCAGCCCTGCAGATTATTACCCTATATATTTTTGAAAGTTTAAAAAAATAATAAAAAATACAAAACTTTGAGCTGTAAGCTTGAAATTTTTCTAGGATTTTAATCATTTATAGTAGGTTTAAAAAAGTTGCCAGGCGTTTTCGATAAGCACAAGTACCTGCCAGGCGAACTGAAAGGTGTGGCTGATTTAGATGGACATATTTTAAAAACTAATAAAGTTAGTTGTACCTAATATGGTATTTTCTTAAAGCTCTTATTAAGATCTTTTTAATGGTAATATAATATACAGGGTGCCTCATTAAAAAACACTTTTTTTCACCTTCTATATTATCACCAGTATCACCGTTAAAATAATCTTTAATAAAGCTTTAAGAAAATACGTCATTAGGTACATCCAACTTTATTCGTTTTGGAAATATGGTCATTCAAATCAGCTAGACCTTTCAGTTCGCCTGGCAGGTACTTGTGCTCATCGAAAACGCCTGTCATTTTTTTTTCAAACTTTACTATAAATGAACGAAATCCTAGAAAAATTTCAAGCTCACAACTTTAAGTTTTTTATTATTTACTATTTTTTTAACTTTCCAAAATGTACTGGGTGATGATGTGCAGGGGTGATATTTGCCAGGTTATGATTGTCGCACTTAGCATGCTATGACTTATCACTATACAAATTTCTAGCCTTACAGGCCCAACGTTACTTGAAGGGTTTACTAGCTCTGGGACTAAAAAAATAAAAATTATATGACAGTCATATAGTAGGGATGCCCACGATGCTAAATGAGGATTTACTCGAGCATCATAGAGCCTAGATGATAAGAAGAAAAAATGTTATATAATGTATACCTTTTTATCGGTGGGCGAAGCGGCTATAAACTTTTAAATATGTCAAAAAATACTATTATTATTTTGGCTTGTAGAAATCGTTCGAGTCATATCGTATAATATATTTTATGTTAACCCTAAATAATTTTCTTTAAAATTAAAAAAGCTACTCTTGTAAATGTTAAACTGACGTTTTTTTGTAGCCCTATGTTTCCTTTACGTCACTCTCAAATTGTCAGATTAGTGGAGGTAGTTATCCGGGTACAAGCTATTCTACGGTATATTAATCTGTCGCGCTGTAGTAAATCCCAAAATCCCCTCTTGGGCTCCCCTACATATATATATATATATATATATATATATATATATATATATATATATATGAATATAATATAAACTTGATACCCATTTATTTGTATTAACTTGTTTTTTTTTTCATTCTAGGGCAATTTTAGTTTGGAACATTAAAGAAAAGAGCCAAATTTACAGTATCTCAAATAGAACCCCTACATTTATTACTGATATAAAATCAAGTCATTTTTCAAAAGTTGTCTCAGTACAGTGTATCAAAGACAGTCAAGAACAACGAGGATATTTTAAAAGTTATGAAAATAACGAGGTATTTTTTATATAATAATTTGTTATTGGAAATTAATGTTGTATTGGGTAAATTAAATGTAACATCATTTTCACTTTTAAATATTTAGCAGATCAGATCAGCGGTTAAAGACTAGAGTACATAGATAGTTAAAATTTAATATACTTTTAAACCAATTCACAATAAGCGCAATTAGCTTCGGTTTTTAGGGGGCTGGAGTCTTGGTAGTCTCGAAAGGTATGAGGCAAGCTTCGAGACTTTCCAAAAATTGGTAAAGATAAAGGGATTTATTTGTCATTACTGCCACAAAAATGACCTACAGTTAGGTAAAAGTGGCACTATTGACATAAAAATCGCTTTCTCTTATCGCTTTTAGGTTTTAGTCACATAAGTTTCGGCTTTGATACTGGGCATCTTGGGGGCCTAATTTTGTCTAATTCCCTTTTTGGGGGCTAAGCCCCCTAGCCCCCTCCCAAATTGCGCCTATGCCAATTCATTAAAATTTGGATAATGTTTATTGTATGTGATTACAGAGATTTATAATTCAGTTCAAATGTTTAAAGTACGTCTTTTTAAGCTCAAAATAGATTTCTCCTATAAATCTTAAATTTTACGATTTTAAATAATCCAGTTTTTTACGCCACCTAAAAAGGCTGTAGATCGAAAAGTGCATTTAAGGGAAACGTTTGTAGGAAAATAAGTCTTATTATGACCTTAAAAATTTACCCTTAAAATATGTGTAGTGAATTCTTTGTTCTCTATAAAATACACATTAATTAATTTTAAATAAATTATTTATTTTTAGTTATGCTCTTTAGACGAAGATGGAAATTTAAAAATTTGGAATCTTTACACTGATTTTGAATTAAAGAAATCCACAAGCAATATCGTTTTGATAAATACAGCAACAATACGTTTGCAAGACATTTATCCAGAAATGCCAGATCTTTTGTGTTCTGACCTAATTGTATTAGATAAACATATTTACATTTCCACAAATTATGGGTTTATATTGCATTACTTAATAAGTGGAACAAGAGAAAACGTAAAAAAGTTCATACCAGGTAAGTGGGTAAGCAACCAAAATTTCTTCGAGCTATTACCAGACACATAGAAAAGGAATAGTTTAGGTTCAGATCCCAGGGTCCCAGGGTATCGATATGTACACTGACAAAGATAATATTTTTAAATGATTATATTTAAAAACTGGGGTATAAAACCAACAGCACATACATATACTGTATCAGCTAAATTTAAAGTATATCGGCCAGTAAAGCAACAACAAAGCAAGCACGATTAATGATCCTTTCCGAAATGTTTACATGTCAGCATTCGTGTTAGACCGTCTTCTTTCCACGCATTGCCTGTTTACGATTCTGTTTGACTGAACGCGTATACCAAATGCTAGTGGCCTTAAGAGGAACACTATGATTTGCGAAAAAAAATATTTTTGTGACCCCCATCATAAGTTTTAAAAAATTTCATCCACAAATTGTAAATTTTGCAAAATTATATAAATTTTTCAAATAACTTTAGTCAATTGAATATTTTTCACTCTAGATTTACTCATTTAAAAATACTATAATAAATTTCGAAGGGACAAATTCTTGGGGCGTTTAAAACACTTATTACAAAAAATCTTTAAAGTACCAAAAAGGTTCTTCTACCAATTAACACGTTATGACCATAAAAAGAAATGTTTTCATTTTTTTGAGGACTCGGACGAAAACAAATCCAAAAATTAAATTTGCTCAGATGTGAATGGAATCTATAAAAACTAATTTTTCTTTAAACAAAAATAGTTGTGTATTATATTTTTCATTTAAAACATTTAGTTTTAATTCCGCTCGAACCCCACTGGGATAAAAATAAAAAAAACTGCATAGAAAATACCTCTAAATACATAGTGGCTGCATACCAACTTTTATTTAAATATTTAAAGTGAAATAACATATATTTTTAAAAATATATATATTTTCTTTTGTAAACCTTCCCATGCTGTATCTCAAAAGTTTAGGACATAGGTTTTTATCAACTGTTCTTCTTAGAATCAATCACACCCTGTGTTTAGTAACGTTTATATTGGTATTCTATGTAAGGAAGCCAAAAATGCAATACTTTGGGCCATTCTAAATTTATTTTTCATTTTAGCAAATACAATCGATGCCAAATGCTTGGAAAGTTGCCCATTTTCACCATCTTTCTTCCTAGCTGGCTATTCAAACGGGAACATAACATTATATTCAAGAAACACAGAGCGACCTCTAATGGTTTTAAGAAATAACGAAGAAATAGATAGTACTAGCGTTCAGATAATACAATGGTCCAAGACCAAACCATTCGTTCTATATACTAAAGATTCCCAAAATTCAATTCACATTTGGGATCTGAGCAAGAGTGATATGTATCCGGAGTATTCAATACCTTTTAAGAATAACATTAGTTGCTTAAAATTGTCACCAATTATTAATGTGGAACAGACAGAGACATCATATATGGTAAGGTCCTTTGTTCCTATAAACTAACTTGTTTTACACGTATCGAGTTATTAATAAAGTTCATGCCAGAGCTGTTCAATATTTCGTCACATTACGTGACATCATATCGGATTTAAAGCACGTCGTGATTTGTGACATATAAAGCTTAAACGCTATAAGAGCAACACCGCGACGTCATAACCCTAATGACCATCTTGCTCCAACATGTGTGCGTGAAAATCATGAATTTTAGGAGTTCAACCAAATATAACCGCGGTAATAATTGGTGACAACTTTGACGTACAATACATTGTTTAAACGTCAACATAACCGATTAGTCAATACCGTTTTAAGAATTGGTTCTTTGCCTAAAATTGATGCATGTCTTGCATGATGCATAATTTACTACGTCACTTGACTTGAAGTAGGCGGGGACCAACTAGCGAGCTGATATCAGACAATTAGTGTATTCCTTTTACCTTGCAGAACCGTTCTCTGAACTGTCAATTGTGTCAAGAACGGTTCTACAACTTGAAAAAATGTCAAAAAATTGTAAAAGGAACACTTATGGTGTCGTTCCGGGCGGTTCTGGAGCATAAAAGGAATACAGCTAATGACGTAGCAGTGTTGTTTTTAAAGCCTTTGATCTCTACTACACCAGAAGTAAACTTTTGACGTTAAATTTAGACGTTAAAATATTTAATAAACTTTTAAATTTAATTAATAAAATTTTAAACGCATGGGAATTAAAATATTTTTAGCTTATATTAAATACCGCACTTACGGGTAATAGAGTTTACCTTCTTTTTCTCCATTTGAAAAACTTTACCATCTTCAAAATGAGAACTTGTTGTTGGCTTTTGCATATCGTTTCGGCATATCTAATAACAACGACTTATATTAATAATACTTGACATCAATCTTATATTAAAATCATTAAACAGCATATTTAAAATTCTTTTAAACAGCTTACGCTGGACAAAAATGTATGTTCACTGTTCACAATGTTGCAGGTTAAAATAGGTCTTAAAAATTTTCCTATTTAGTCAACTTTTATACAGTGTTATTTTTAAGTTGATATAGTACTCTTAACACAGTACATAATGCAAGAAAATAAGAACATTTTTTAAATAAAATTATGTTCAAAAATGCTTCGTTTCCGAAATACAGGCTGTTAAAGTTTTAAGAAAAAAATGCCTTTTTTAACATTACCACAAAAAAAATATCATATAGTTATTTTTGTATGTGACATTATTTTTCTACCACTCCAGATATGTGCACAAAATTTGGTACACTTTTTTTAACCATTACATTATACTTTTTGCTGTAAATTTTTTTTTAAAATTAACCAGTGGCGTTTGAACAAGATTTGTGTTGGATTTTTTTAAAGAAAAAAATAGTAAGCCACTGCTTTTTTTCGAAATTATATAATTTTCAAAATAATAATTTACTTTGGAGTTAATCTGGTGTTTTGTTATTTCTTCGTACGACAAACGGTTTTCGTTAAAAAAAATCCATTTTAATGCATGGCAAAATCGCTAAAATCTGATATGGTGTTTTATATGTAAAATTTGTTTTTGACTTTTATTAAAAAGTATAACTTCTTAATATTTCTTTATAGGTTTAAATTGTGGTAATGTTAGTTTTTGACCATTTTACAAGTAAATAAATGTTTTAGAAATAATATTGATTTGAAGAAAAACACTGACGTACTATTTTTTTCTTGAAAAAATTCAATACAAATATTTTTCGAACGTCACTGGTAATTTTTTTTAAACTTTTACAGCAAAAACTGTAATAAAATGGTTAAAAGAAGTGTACCCAATTTTGTGGACATATCTACCTGAAGTTGTAGAAAAGTTATGATAAAAATGATATTTTTTTCTTAAAACTTTAATAATCTGTATTTCAGAAACGAAGCATCGTCGAACATAATTTTATTTAAAAAAGGTTCCTATTTTCTTACATTCTATACTCTGTTAAGAGAAATATACCAACTTAAAATAACCCTATGTAAAAATTTATAAAAAAAATATTAGACATGTGTAAAATATCAAAAAATGATTACGACAGTTGTTGTTGACCTTTGATTGATTACTAACGATTTTTCTCAGACTTAAGTCAGTGACGTAATTTTTTTACCCTCTTGGTTTTAACGGTTTAAAGAAAGAACAACAAGGTATGACGATACTTTCAAAACAAAGAATAGAGAAAAAAATGTTCAATAAATAGTTGGTTAAAAATTTTACATTTACTTTTATGTCTATACTTTTTTCAATATTATTAATTGTCGAAAAAAATAAAAAAAAATGCCAAGTCAAAATAAACAAGGAGCTGTTTGCGTGATATACAGGGGCGTAGCTGGGTGGGGGTGAAGTGGATTCCCTCCTCTAGGGCCTCGCACTTAAAGGATCCTTGCGAGACCTCTTTTAAATGCGAATGCAGCAGACTTAGGATCTCCGCACATGGGTCGGTGTACAAGCGACGAGGACGAGATTCCACAACTCTGACAGTGTGTATTCATATTCGCGTTTCAAGCAGAGACATTCGTATGGGGAAGTCAGTTTGTTACTTACGAGGGTGGACAAAAATTTGTTAGTTCTAATTAGTCTAGTCTGATATTTTTATTTAATAATGGGCAATTTAACTGATGAGAAAGATGTCATGTTATTTTAATTTCATTAATAAATTAGTTGCCGTCGAATAAAAAAGCACAGACTCTGGTACATCCATATTATTTTGCTTGAAAATTAAAAGTTTTATTAACAAAAATTCGAAACACGATGTTATACTATGACTAAAGTAAATAAAAAAAGGTGCTGTTCAGTGAAAACATTTTTTAGTGTTTGAAATAACAGAGAATATTTTTGTTAGTCAGTTTTGGTTAGTTTGTAATCTTTCGTACTGTAAAAGAATAAAGTTGTTAAATAAAAATACCGTTGTTTTACAATAACAACGCTAAACCCTGTTGTAAAAATACCGAGTGCTAAAAAACTGCGATTTTTGCTTGAACACGCGAATATGCATACAGGCATTTAAATCGCGTCCTCATAGCTGTTTCGCCGACCCATGTGCGAAGTGCCTTAAAGTCCCCGATTGTTTTTGTGTTTTGTAAGATTGATTTATTAAACAAATCTTCGTAACAAAAGAAAATAAGAGGCCTCGCTGAAGCAACTTGCTCACGCCTATTAAATAAAAAAAAACAAGTCTTGTTTTACACATATCGAGATTTCTTAGACCGAATTTTAAGTGTTTTAAATAAATAAAAAAAACATTATCTTTTAGCTTCTCTAAAATAGTATTATAAGTCATTTATTTGATTTTCAGTTAATTGGAACGGAAGACGGAAAAGTATTTTTACATTTACTCAACAAAGAATATGGTCAAGAATCGTATGAGGTTTATAACGAACATGTTGCAACATTTTTAAATTATGTTAATCGTTTATAGTATATTTTTACATTAAACATACCTAAATATAATATTCCTAAGTTATGATTTTTGTTTGTATATATTTCAACAACTTATATTTAGACGTAAATACTCAATAAAATTAAAATTGTTCTCAAATTTCAGTTTTGTTTTTATAGTTTTAGCTTATATAGATAAACTTAATGCTTTTAATATACAGAGTGACGTAAACCATATCTAAAAACAATTTGTTGTATTTTGTCCTAAGTATTGCTATTCATACTTTGCGACTTTTTAAACAAAAAACTGCGCCAAACTCGAAAATGTGTTATGAAAACTGTAGGTGATTTGATCGCTTTTATTTTTGTGTTATTTTGTTTTTGCCAACAAATTATCTGTTATAATTTTTAAAAATAGGTTGTTAATTATTTTTAATAATAGAACAACATGTTTTTAATTATAGAATTGAACATATTATCCTTACAACAAAATAACAAAAAACAGAAAATACAGACCATTTTAGCTCAAAAGCTAAACAGGTTTTTAATGCGAAAATTAGGTATTTTTACTGGTTATTCTCTGATAAATACATACCCATGTGTTTTTTAAACAAAAATAAACTTTTTTAGAGCTTTATACTATTTTTATTGTTAAAAGCGCATTTACTTGTGTTACTTTTAAAGCATTAAATTATTGGAACGATTTATTACAAAGGTAATATATAACTTAGCATAATATTTGGAAACCGGAACTCTTTTTATCAGGTTGCCCAAACCAGAGCTGGGAAAATGTTTCTTTTAAAAGCAAAAAACATTATAGGAAATAATAATTCTTTAATAAGGTTAGGAATCTGAAAAAAAAAACATGCAATTTTAAAATTTTTATTTTATTTTTAATATCGTACATAGTACAATTTAAATAAAACATTTTTAAAATATACAATAATTATTTTGCAAAAGATAGCAAAAGCTCGTATCGATACATAATATATTTTAATCGAAAAGCGGCATAAATCGTAAAATATAACTAATTTCTCGTCTTTATTTTAATTTTAAATGGCCAAAAAATTATTACAATATAATTTGTTAGTAATATTAAAATATAAGCTAGCTTCATGTAAAAATTTACAAACATTTTGCAATAGTCAACTTGACACGCAAAACGGTATATATTTATGTAATAGGTGTGCGAACCTAAAGCAGAAACATTGGGGTTGCAACCATGGATCTTTTTAATCCAAAGTTTCTGCATGGCTGTAATTCTCTAAAACTCCTAAAAATTCGCAATAACCTTGTATAAATATTTATCAGTTCAGCAGCAACAAACATCCTAAGTTTGTTTCTATAAATAGGTTGTATTTACAAAATTAAACGCATATTTATTACGAAAATTCACAATTGGATAGGTTATGACTCACATTTTTTAATTTTACATAATTTGATAATGTATGATACCTAAGTTTTATAAATAGCTGTACAGTATAAAAAAAATATTTGTCAAAACAACTGCCTAATGAAATATTTTTAAATGAAAACGTTTATAACACAAAAAAAAATAAAGCAATTGTAAATATCACATATCCCTTAACTAAGTTTATACGGGCCTGAAAAATTGCGTACCAGGAGGTATTTTATATCCGGGATATGTAGAGTTCAGCGCGTGTTCTTCAAAGAACCGCGAGTAGTCCTTTTCTTTTCTTGGTGGCCTACAAGCAGGTCCTTTTTCTAATTCTTGCTGATGAAGTTGTTCTTCGGCCATTCGTTGCCTGACATTCTCTGGGGGCCATTTGAGGTCACCACGAAGGTGCTTACCTCCTACAACAACTGTTTAGTATACAGGATTTTAGAAGGTGGGTACAACATAAAATTTTGATTTCATTTAATATGATTTATTAATGAAGATTATTTATAAAAACGTTATGGCGAGTGGCTTTAAAAATGTATTTGCATTTGTTACAGTGATATTTTATTATTTTATTTCAAAACGCTATGTAGAAAAAATTAAACCTGTCGGAAGCAGACTTTTCCATGCAATATCAATGTTGCTTTTTAAATAATGGTGATATTATCAGGACTGGTCTGATTAAGTTACATAGAATGAATTTATTAAGGCTTGCTTTGCTAACAGCAAAAAACGTATATAGTTATACAATCAAAATTTTATGTCTTAATAGCTAGTGGCAAAATTTTCTGTCTGTATATTTGTATAAGAAGTTTAAAGCAAAAACCGGAAGAAGTCAAAGTAGTTTCCCTAGCTTTAATTTATTAATGGTTTAGCTAAAAGGCATAATTAAAAAATTCTTAGGAATTATAAAGTAAATAGTTAGTGTAGTGATGTTTCTAGTACTTAAGTAATACTTGGACAAAAAGAGCTAAAAATATTTAAAAAATAATTTAAAAATTTTGTTAGGTTTTTCTATATGTATTAATGTCGCAAAATGATGTAGTATATGAAAGATATTAAGATGTATTTTACCAATAAAATGTGTGAATATACCAAGAACAAACCTTTAAGGGTCGCCGTGGCTGGTTGTGCAGAATAAACTGGTGGAGGAGCTTGGCTTACTGGAGCCGCTGGTCGAAGAGTGATTGTAGATGGTGGAGGTTCTACCTGTTTAGCCGGCTGTTGTCTCGGTGCTGCCTACAGTAGATAAAGAGCAAGTTAATATGTTTGTAAATATTCTAGTCTTTAAAAATATTTTATTAAAATCCGCCACGAGAGCCGTTTTTTAAGAACATAATTTTTTTGTTATGTTTAACATGTAAGTTATATGTATATTAATCAACACATATAAATAAGAGCTATAACAAAAATGATCGTGTTGCAATCAATATGGTTATGTCTATTAAATGCATGCTCTTTGTAGTTATTTTATGTTATAAATTAAATAAATAGCTTTCATTTTGTATAGTTATAGGGTGTATTTTATTTTGGAATTTTTCCATGCTTGGTTCATCGTGAAGCCACTGCACAAAAAATAGTTTCGAGTTGTCTTTTTTGTTATAGAGGTTGGCTATTTATAAAAACAAAAAAACTTTAAGTGGATATTTTTCGCAATAAATTCTGAAAAAGCCTAATATAAATATAATATAAATAAATAATTTAATTGTTGGACTTATAAACCACTTTGATATATCTTTAATGAAACGCTTTTTTTTAAATATTTTAGGACATGTATTTGACAGCTTTAAAAAAATAATTAGAGGAAGAAATAAAGGAAGATAAGCAGGACATTAAATCAGTTAGGAAGCATGAAATTGTCGGAAAGTTAAGTATACTTATGAAGAGTTGTTTGATGCAACAGTGAACACATTAAAAAAGAAATTTTGAAGATTTGATACCAAAAACCATAAAAAAATCTTTTTATTCACAAACAATGCTTTATTTCAAAACTTATGTGGTCTTTACTAGCCATCATCACTTTTAAACATTTAATTTTTATTGAATTTTAAAAAACTCCGAAATCTTCAAGGTTTCTTACTCACTAAATAAAAATAAAAACCACAACTCTTCAAAAAAAATCCTTTAAAAACTCCTTTCATACCTGAGACTGAGCAGCCACTGGTTGATATGGAGCTTGATTTTGAGGAGGGGTTTGTTGAGCAAAGGACTGGGACTGATATTGCTGTGGAGCAGGTTGAGATTGCGGTTGTGGAGATTGATATTGTTGAGGAGCAGGTTGATATTGCGGTTGAGGAGATTGATATTGTTGAGGTGCTGGTTGATATTGAGGTTGAGATGTTTGATATTGTGGACTAGACGTTTGATATTGCTGAGGGGTTTGCTGATATTGTCCCGGTTGCTGGTAGTGACCAGCTGGTTGAGCAGAAGACTGATACTGTTGGGTTGGTTGACTGTATTGTCGACCTGGTTCCTGATAAGATTGAGGAGCAACCTGATATTGGTTACTAGGCTGTTGATAAGGTTGCGCCGGTTGACCGTACTGCCGTCCGGGTTCTTGGTAAGACCGGGGAGGAGCCTGATTTTGCTGAGCAGGCTGACCGTACTGACGCCCTGGTTCTTGATAACCTTGGTTAGACTGTTGGTAGGGTTGTGCTACCGGTTGATATTGTGGTTGATTTTGATATCCTTGTGCTGGTGCTCCAAAGTATTTCTGGGATCCAGGACCTACAGGGGTCGTTACAGGGGAGTGAACAGGAGCCCAACCTTTATTAGGAGTACCTGATCGGTAACCTTGAGGACTTTGGTTAAGGGCAGGGGAAGCGAGTGGCGATCCAGTACCTATGGAGCTAACGTCCAAGGGTTTTAGGGGGCGATAGGAAGGTTGTGCGGGTTGCTGATAGGAGGCGGCCTGTTGAGGGGAGTAGTTATTCTGCGGCAAGCCAGGGGACTGGTTGGAATATCGAGGTCCTCCCTAACAAAAAAATAAATAAATTTGGACTTAAAGTTGTATATCGAAAATTTTGAGAAATATTCTGTTTCTTTTTCAGTTGTATAGAATTGGTAAAAATAGTTAATTGAAGAACACGTTTCTTTTTAAAGCTACTAAAATTTTCTCAAAACGCATTTATTTAAATATTGCCTTAAATAAGACTACACACAATATAAAATCTAGTATGATTTGTTGATTTTTATCCTTACCGCCATTGGAGTTTAGCCAGTACCGCTTACAAATAAAACTAATTAAAACAACAAATAATATTTACCTTTAGCACCTTTTAAGCACTCGCAATATATTAAAACAATTATTAATATGATACGCCATTAAAATCTCCTATAATCTATTTTATAGAAGTGTATATTATGTACCAAGGTATGGTGGCTAAAAATATTTTAGTTTTCATAAACGTTGTACACAATGCCAACAGGAATATTTAACTTAACCTTCTGGTCGATGCAATATAATAAGGCTATGAGCAGTGGCGTATCGTGCCTTGGAAGGATAAAGACTTTTTACAGAAGAAACAAAAATGCATGAAGCAAATTAAAATTAATATCTATTAATAGTTTTGAGCTAGCAAATTAAATATACATTTCTCTTGCCTTTGCAAATTTATTTATTTAATATGATTTTATTAAAGACAATTTTAGTTTTTATCTCTATAGACAAGTCGTCGTCAATATCACGAAGTGGCGTATCTCATTTTTTGCAATTTCACAAAAGTGCTTTTTAGGTATTTTCTTGCGCGACTATTTTTCTTAGTACAATGAAATAGGTTAATTTTTATATTTCTTTACCTATAAAGCGATCAAAATCTAACTTATGACAGTTAGTAATATTAAGGAGCAAATTTTTTTAGATTGGATATATGGGCACTATTCCATTTTTCTATTTTTTGACATACGCCTCTTTGTAGTATTGCCGACGAAGTCTAATAACCGTTCCTGTTCCATCAAAGTCCTTAGGTAAATTTTTATCAGTTTTAGTTTTGAAAAACCTCTTTCAGCTGTTGCGGCTGTAAGGGAAAGGGTCAAGAATAGCTGTTATTAATTTTGTATTTTTAGCCGACAATTTTCTGTCAGCGTTTTTAGAAGATAGATTAGAAGTTTCTCCGGTTGTTATACGTCGAACATATTTTCATACTCAGGTCACAAAGTCAGTCGCAGCAATAGTAAACAAATACATTGTAGTAATTTAAAATATAAACATATTAAATACTACATTTATTTACTAAGCGTGGAAATATTTCTAAAATTAGGCTTTTTATAAATAGTGGTTCGCTAGAAGAGGTCCATCGTGTTGTGAAAGCTGAATAAATCAATACCAACTGTACTTATCTACAAGTTGTTCCAAGTAGCAATGTACTCTATCGTTGTATGAAAAGGCATAGTACAATATTTGGCGTGACTGGGATGTTCATGCTTTGTTAAGCTCGACCGGTTTGCCCTCTATATCTCTCAAGCGGAACTCAAGAAAATCAAAATATTGATTTTATTCAACTTCATAGTATAAGCATTGGATAACTACATAGATATCTCGTAAACCATAGGATTTAGGTTAAATTAAAAAAAAAAAAAACGTTTTTATTATTACGGTTTTAAAGATAATGACTACCTGTCATCAGTCTTATGTCTTTTATTGAGTACAGTACAGTTTCTTTTGAAATTTGGAATAAAAGTTTGGGCCTTCATATTGACGATTTTGATAATCAAATATAAAATGCGTTTTCTTTTTAATAAGATTTACCTTTCTCAAAAAAACTTAATATATTAGGCAGTACTTTTCTTTTTAATTATTAAAGTTGTTTATTTTCGAAAGGTAATTTCTGTGGCACTTCCGGTAAAACCGGCAACTGTATTTTTGGTATTAAGAAATTGGGTTTATCAAATAAGTTTAAAAATTCGCTTTAGCCTTTCTCTACTTTTGTAAATTACGTTTCCAAACGCTAGTTTCTTGAAACCTAATTAGGCTTGGCGAGTGGCACTTATATTTGCTTAAGATTCTCTATAAATTTAATTAAAAAAAAAATATACAGCGTGTTCTATTTTAAATTAGTAGCGTTTCGGGTTAAACGAAAATATCAAAAATATGTGTCTTATTCTGCCATATATTCTACTAAAATTTTAAAATTTATTATTACTCCTAAAGAAGATGGCAGGCTTTCTATTATTTTCGTAGGCACCCGATATAAGTATCCTACCTGTGATTGTACAGCGTTATGTTCTACAACGTCAGCTGGATCTAAAACCCCTTCTTGTGGTGGTGGCCACGCTACTCTTTTTACACCTAAAAGAAACAAGACGAACATTTTAGAAGTCATATTTTGTCTTTGAATAGTTCAGCATCTGGTTAATTTTTTTAAACCCTTAGATTTCTTTAACTTTTTGTTTAAATCGGTTCGATTATTTTAACAAAACAGTTTTTTAATACAATTTAATTTTTATAAAATGACAATTTTTTATGTTGGTTTGAATCTATAATATTATACCAAGTCATCTGATTTTTAAACGTTTAAAAATGAAAATTCGATGATTTGCTTTTTACAGATACGACGTACATTACTTACATACCTTAGGTTTTTATTTAACCTATTTATAAAACTTTCGTGACATCAAAACAGGTCCAATATATCAAGTCTGGCGTCATTTGAAATTTTAAATAAACAGGTAAGCTAATCCTAACACTCATTTATTTAAATATGTATACAAAATCTCCTGTTTATACATGGGTGGTCTTACCAACAAAATGACGAAATTTCTTGGCGAATTTTCAAAAAATTCTGATTCATATCAGTAAATAAGTACGATTTTTATGCCAAATAAATTATTAGTATAAGTAGTATTGCACTTACAAGATACACAGGTGTTTGTGACACATACATTTGAAAATTTATTTAAACCTGGTGTTAAAACGCTATTAAATCGAATTAAACATAGTTTTTTACATTATTTGACAAAAACAAAACCTTTTAAATCACTTATTCTAAAAGTTTTTGGAATTCCTGAAGAGAAGTAAATTTACCAAAAATCGTTTTATACAGTGTACTGCAGAATGTGGTTTAGTAAAATTAAGAGCAGATTTTACTATTTAAAAAAAAATTAAAAAAATATGAGAAAATACATTGCTTACTAGATACATGGTTTTAAACTAATGTTTTTTTATTATTATTATCCTAAATGCCCCTTACCTAATTTTGAAAAAATATGATGGTGTTATTTATAGCATTAAACCTTAAACGACAACACGGGGTCGCCTGTGACCCCACCGAAAATTATTTTAGATATATTTCTTGCAAAAGTTGTCTTATAATCTTGCTGCTTCACCTACCTTTGTAGCTTGGCTGTTACTATGACCACAGCAAATAACGTATGTCGCAGAAGTTTATTGCCTGAATAAAAAGTCTTTGGAGTCGCCGGCGACCCGTGTTGTTTTTTGCGTAATAAAAAGACATGTCTATATAAAAAAGTAGTTACAAGACAATAATAATTATGACTTGAGTGATATTTGAAGTGAATCTAAAGAACAAGAATATGGAGGCAGTCGAAATAGTGTATCAACCAACAGAAAATGAATCATGACGATAAAGTACCTTTAGCACATCTACAACATAGTGATTAATAAAAGCAGTGGTTACAGATGGTACTCTAAACCTTTTTGAATATACACGGACAGGAAAAAATTGATTCTACATCTTCCCAAACCCAAAGGGACAAAAACTAAGCAGGAAGCTTGGAAATTTTCTTTTGACGACAACATGCTGCATAAAATTGTTACTTCATACAAACTAAAAACTACGTAGAAATGGGATACATTTTTCAAAAGCACGAAGATATACAATACAGATCGATAAAAAAATTGAAAAACTTAATGCTTTACTGCTTACAAGTAATGCTTTAAAGAATAATTATGAGAATGTAACGAAGATGTGCAAATATTACTTTTCTTTTTCTATAAAAAATCATTGGTCTAAATACAAAACAATCAACAAAAATAATTAAAATATATTTTTTGCTGTTTTAACATTAAAATACCAATAATTTTTCATGGAGTCATATGCAACCCATGTTGTCATTTATGTATAAAAAATTTTATGTTGTCGTTTAAAATTAATATTTCTGACAAAATGCACGCGCCACTGATTTTTATGTAAATTAAATATTTTATTTGGATTAGGCAAGTGAATATACAGCTTTTTTCTGTCTTGTTTAGTTTTTGAAAAAAAAGACCATTTAAATACCCATGGACTATACAAGAAACATACAAAACATTTTCTTTTGAAAATTATTTTTAATATTATTTGTTTTGGGTGGGCTGAGATATGAAATAGAGTAAATTTTAAGTTTTTAGTTATTTTTTTAAATCGAAGCAAAATACGAAAAGAGGTCCAAAGCTCAAAACGGTGTAATTTTTCTTGCTTAATCCGAATAAAATATTAAAATTGCACCAATGTCAGTGGCGTAAATTGTTTGTCAGAAGTATTCGTTTATGTACCGCTTGAGATGTCACTGGAGTAAATAAATGTATTCAAGTTAGAGCCAAATTAGCCTCTTAATTATTATAAAAACCAATTTTTTTGAATTAACACACTGTATCTGGTAAGCAATGCATTTTCGGACCCCTGTTTTTTTTTAACTTTATTACATAGTTTAAATAGTAAAATCTGCCATTAAATTTTCATAACAAAACTCTGTAACACTATGTATAAAAGTTTTCAAATAAGGAAAGCTATTAACGATGATTTAAAGAAAAATAAAAGTTTGAACAACTTACTGCGGCCGAATTTTGTTTAAACTCCTTAATTGTTTTTACAAATCTAATAAATATTTCCTATATAACTCCCAAAATCAAAAATAACTTTAGAATAATTACTTACTGTTGTACAAACTACTTATCACTGGTTAAATTGAAAATCGCGTTAAAAACTAATAATAAAAAATAAAAATGGACTCAAAAAAATGTAGCAATGTGCTTATTATAAAAAAAATCAGCAAGCGCCAAATTAATGCTAATCTAAAAAAAGCTAGTGTGACGCACGAACAAAGTTTTCTCATTAAAAAGAACAAGAGTATAGTAAAAAAAAGTAAAAACAAAAATATTTATAACAACAATACAACAAAAACAATAAATTCACACACATGAGAGAATGAAGAGAAAGAATATACAAAAAGTTTTGAAAAATGGTATTGTGAAAAAATGTATTTCTCTTGCTAAAAAAGAACAAAAAAGTTCAAGTAACGGGTAATATTGGTTTTAAAACATTTTTTTGCAAAAACAATGCAAAATCTCTATAAAAAAATAAGCAATAAAAACGTTGCTACAAATTAAAATATTAAGTAAAACAATAAAAAAGAATTTAAAACAAAATAAATGTATAAAAACTTCTTTTCTTTTAAAATAGATTAAGGTAAAAAACAAAAAGAAATATTTACATAAAGTACCTATTAACGCTCATCTAAAATTGTTTAACTCTCTCATAATTATGTTCTGTAAGTCTCTTTCAAAACAACTATGATTTATCATTTCCCAAAGTCTTAAAGCTGCAGTTCCGCATACCGCGAAAGAGAAAAACACATAAATTAATTGTATTGGTCAACCCAAAAGATAACTCAAAAATAAACATGTCCCATATACCTATTTAAAGACGCTGCACATAAACATTCCCGGTCAGGTGTAGCAGACACATTTCACTTTACAAAAATACCGCTTTACGGTTATGTCAGCAGTTACTAAGTACGAGCATGTTTCATTTACTGACTCTATGACATGTACTGTAACGATGCAATTAAAAAAGCACTTCAGTGGCATGTAATTGCGCTACCAGAAAAATAGAAGATATGGAAAAATGAGTAGTGGGGAGTGAGATGCGCACAGTGAGATTTTTGTTACCTGGAGTGACGACATCTTTAAAGGTCGATCGAAGTTGGTTTATTTGGTCGTGATCTGGAGGAGGCCAGGCAACATCTCGAACAGATTTCGGATAGTAATCACCGTTACCTGTGTTACCAATTTGTCAGTAATTTAAATAGTTTTTTATGACTCATTGTTTCTGTGTTGATTGATTTGGTTTAGGCGTTTTACAGTGTATTGAGTCATTACCTTGTTTTTGAGTTTTGCGAAGGTTATGCTAAAATTTGCAGGAATGCCAGTGGAAGCACTCTCATATTTTTTATAACCTAAAACTTGTGTTAATGTTTTAGTTTAAAGATTTAGGGCTAAATGAACTTTTGGTGTTTGCTTAAAATATGTGTTTATTCATCTTTTTCAGATGTTTGTATCTTATGATGCTAACTATTTAATAAATGCCACTTTGGTTCTAACAACATTTAATTAAAAGTTTAACTGTAACATACAAAATTTAAAATATGTGCTATAAAATGTTATGTTCAGTAGGGTGCCATGCTCACATATTAATAAATCAATTAAATTTAATAATAATTGCATTGCCATATTTATTTTATACAGAGTCTTGAGGGAAATCATGTTCGTAACTTAAGGATATGATTTATTCTACGCAAAAAGGTTTATTATAAATTTTGTCCAAAAATCAATCGTTTTCCAGAAAATTGAGTAGTAAATAATTAAATTTTCCCAATCATTAAGCAACGTTGCAACACAATAGGAATACAGCACACGGGACCGCAACTGATTCATCGAATTGTTTACGTTGGTATGTTTGTTGAAAATTATGCCTTATATTACAAAATAATTTAAAGAAAATTTCGTGGCTAACATTTTTTATTTAATAACGTTTTCAGTAGATTACATTTACTTAAAACAAAAAAAAAAGGATAAGAGTTACCGATACGGGGCGATACACACCACCAATTTTCACGATTATTAGTCACCTATTTAAAAAAATAGATACTAACCAGAACTAACCTAAATCCAAAAAAACATTTGTAAATTCCCAAAAGTTACAGTTAACTGTATTAGTAATTATAGTACTTCTTGTACTCCGAGTTGAATCCGCGTCAATTAAATTCAACATGTATTCTTCGGTTTCCACTCCAACTTTACGATGTCTTCCGTGATTTTTAAAATAAGGCACTACGCTCCCTATGTCCAAATGTTTTTAAGAGTCTTTTAGTAAATGCTTCTAGCTTCTTCAGAATTGCAATGAGCCACTCCGTAAATAAAAAGCATATGGTGATCAAAATGCATGCACCGAAAATGTGATTTCAATTCGGGTAAACATAACTTGCATAAATGTATGCAAGAAACTATCAAAAAAAAATCCCGACGTGGGTATTTATTTTTTGCCTACCAATACCATGTCGCGTACGACGTTGCCAATTGTGTAACAAAAATTGTTTGTTTGCTTTCCTTTAAAAAATTATATTTAATGAGTAAGAAACATATTTTTTAGAGACAGTTATTTAATAAATATAATATATTCATTCATTTTACGCTATTAGATAAATGATTTTAAATAATTAAGGTGCAAAATTAGTTTTTTCCGCTACGGTCGATTTTCGTACATATGTTATAAAAACTTTTTGCCTAAAATAAAGCAAGAAAGCACCTCTTAAAGTTACGAACATTATTTTCCTAACACCCTGTATGTTTCTTACTGAATAATAATGAATTGTTTATATTATTTTGGGTTTTTTTCTTATTAAGGTTTAAAAACAGGCTTATCTTAGTAAGATTTGTACAGGATTTTTGATATTGTGGTACCCTTGGTCAATGATACATACACGTTCGGCCAAACAAAAGCGTAAACAGGCAATGCGTGGAAAAGAGACAGTCCAACGTTCCGTTGCTGCTGGCATGTAAACATTTAGTATTGGATGACTAATCATCGTGCTTGCTTTGTTGTTGCTAAACTGGCCTATTATACCATTCTGTTTCTCTATACAAAGGCACCCTTTCTTGATTGCGTACCAAGTTTTAACCCTTTTTTAGGGATAACTGGCTTGACGTGCCTTCTGAAGCACAACTTGAAAGGGGTCACTAGACAGAATTACTACACAGGTATTTGCCTATTGCCTTCTGTGTAAAAAAATATGTAAATGAAGTTACCGCAAAAGCAACTTAAGTAAAAAACAGGACCATGCTCCAATAAGAGCTTTAAAAAGTATTTTTCATTATTAGTTTAAAAGTGGGATTTAAAAAAATTTAAAATTAAAGAAGTTTATTAAGCACAGCTACGAAGTTTTTTTATTAAAAGTGTATTACGAATAAAACACTATGCAGATGCTTGAGATGCTTTCACTTTTAAACATACCTATAAATTTTACCATCAACTTCCGCAACAAAAATATTTATTTCATAAATTTAATTATAAGTTAAAAAAAGTAACTATTAGTTTTGTTAAGAAATTTAAAATTGTGCATATAAAATATAAAAAGTGAAGTTAATATTAAATATATTGAAAAATAGCTATATACATTCTACTGGGTTAGTAAAAAGTACCGCAACTTTTAAATATCCTTAAAACCGCAAAAGCTACATTTACCAAATTTGGTATCTAAGGTATTTTGGATATGCCAGATTTTCCAGTTTTGTGCTACACACATTTTTTTTTTGTTTTTTAAACGGAGTGCCCCATTTATTTTATACTGCATAAAATAGGACAGATCAAATTAAGTAAGACTCTAAATTTTTAAAGAGGGATATAATACACTACACTTTCAGCAAAAAATTTATTTAAGGTCTAAATATCTTTAAAACCGCTACAACTATGTTTACCAAATTTGGCATTTTGGGGTTTTTGGCAAACCTAATTGATCAGTGATATTAGCATTGTTGCCAAATGTTAATAGAATTACGTTATTATTAATTTTGGAAACTTAATAAAGTTGGCACGCACTTTTTATTGCAATTAAAATAAATTAAGCATTTCATTTAAAATACCAAAAATATTACATCTAGTCCAAAACTGAAAAATTTGGCAACAATGACGGTATCACTGTTCAATTCTACTTGCCCAGAAACCCTTTAAATAACAAGATTCGTAAACGCAGCTTAAGTGGTTTTAGAGATATTTGAGCACATTTTTAACCTAAAATGTGGTGTTGTCATACCTTAGCAGGTAGTAAAAATGGAATTGTGAAAATTTTTGGACTTATTAAATTTAGCCTGCGCAATTTATTGCAATGAATATAAATGGGACATTCCATTTAAAAAAGCGAAAAAGTTTCGTGTGGCACAAAACAGGAAAATCTGGCAACGATGCCGATATTACCATTACAGGCTTTATGCCAAATACCTTTTAGATACCAAATTTGGTAAATGTATCTTTGGCGGTTTTAAAGATATTTAAGAGTTGCAGTACTTTTTACTAACCCAGTATAGGGTGTTACTTAGGTATATGAGTAGTAAATTTAACAGACATTTCTGGAAGTTAATATAAACGTGAGCTGTTTCTTTAAAAAAGTTCCACTTTTTAAAACAGGTTATTTTATTTGCATAATTTAAAGAAAATTTAGAAAATGCACAAAAAGCAGTGGCGCACATTTTTTTGTTAAAAATATTGGTTACTGCTTAATTAGCCCACTAATCCTATAAATAAAACCGCTAAATTTCAACAAAATTGGGTAAATTATATATAAGTTATTTACCAAAGTTTAACAGCTTGTATCTTAAGATTGAACAATTTGTGTACCCATTTTTATGGAAAATATATCTCATAAAATTACTTAAATAATAGTCTGTTAAGTTTAATACCTATACCTAATTACCAACCTGTACTTATTTGAAATATAAGCAAAATCATTATTAAAATATATTTAAAAAACAGGCAAAAATTACATACAATATTATAAAAATTTAAAACACTTACCGGCGCGTCCACCTCGTCTGTTCTCTTCTTCTTCGAGCATACGAAGAACAGCAGAATTTTGTAAGTTGGCTGGTTTTCCTACTGATGGATTGTTAAAGTCAATCCTGAAAAGGAAATACTGTTACGGACGTATATGTATATATATATATATATATATATATATATATATATATATATATATATATATATATATATATATATATATGGATACGAAGAAAAAAGGGCAAACTTAAATTTCTTTTGTAAACATTTTTTTTTCATTGTAAAAGCATAATATTTTAAAAAACAAAAAAAAGTATTAAAAAATATTTCATTTTCTTTCCCATTTTAAATTAAACTAAATATACAGATCGTCCACGGATGGGGTTAACAAGAGGACAAATGGACCAAAAATTTATTTTTTCGAAAAAAAGTCATTCTTTATAAAAAAATTTGCTTGTAAAAAAATGGGATTTACGAAGAGAAAATGTTAATTTTCTAGACAGGGTTCGTAAAAACTTAAAAACGTGATTTTTCTACAAAATCAACATTTTCTTTTCGTGACTTCTATTTTTTTTACAAGCAAATATTTTTATGAAGAATGACTTTTTCGAAAAATGAAATTTTTGGTCCATTTGTCCTCTTGTTAACCCTATCCGTGGACAGTCTATATTTAAACAATGTAGAAAGCTAAATTACAGACAACTTAAAACAGGGTATCCAGTAACTCAACCGATAAACTTGAAGGAGTAATTCTACAATAAAAATTAGGAAAAAACTTTATATGAAATTATGTCCTAAACGTCTTAGTTTTTGAATTACGAGGTGTTAAAAATTTTAAAAAACTTTTTTTTTAATAATTATTTTATACCAATTTAGATATTTTTAAAAAATTGTGGGTATCCCCTTTCCATCAGAAGACACTTTTTTTGCATACAAGAAAAAAATATATTGTTTTTAAAATGAAATGCCAATGCATTTTTCTAAAACAAAAATATCTTTTAAAATTTCCATTAAGTTCGGAAAAAAATAATTTCTTGACTTTTTTTATTTGATGGACGATTTTGGCGTAAATAAATAATAATCATTTCACTGCATGGTCATTTCGTGTGGCTTTTATTAAATTCTACACTAAAAAAATACCTTTATTCTTTATTCCCTCATTAGATACAGATTTGACCATGACAAGAAATGGTTTTTATTTATTTATACGAAATTTTTATTTTAGAAAAATGCAGTGGCGTACCATATTTTCTTTTTAAAAATATTTACTGTAAACCCCTTATGGACCACACTGGAAAAGGTATTTTTTTCTTGTATGCCAAAAAATGTTTTCCAATGAATAGAAGGCATCCCCAACATATAATTTGGTATACAAGTTATTATAAAAAAACAATATATATTTTTTTATCTTTAACATCTTTAAGTTCAAAAAATAACTCGTTTAGGCCTTTTTTTTCTAATTTTTATTGTAGAATTGCCCCTTAAAGTTTGTCGTTTAAGTTACTGGGCACCCTGTTTATTGGAACTATAGCCCCCTATTTTTTTTGGAACACCCTTGTGAGGTAAGGATATTTTTAATTGTCTAAAGAGGACAAAAGAAACAATAATTAAAAAATCAACCTTCTTAACGACTCTCACGCTCATTTATTGTCTGAAGGAATATCCAGTGTATATGATTATTTTTACATTTATTATTATTGGTTACTAAATAACTAAGCAATAATATTAAAGTAATTCTTCAATAAATAAATAGGTAATTTTAAAATTCGTAGATATCCCAAATCAGATCCTGTCTAGAATATTGTTCTCATATCTGTAGGCGCCTTTCAGAACTCTTATTATTTTTGACTTAATTTAAAGAAGGACAGTTCGCTTTATTATTGATCCCATTCTTACAACGATCTTTTTTTCTATGCCACCGTTGACCAATGAGGAACAAGTCACTTCAAGGTTTTTAGATTAGTTTGTTGGCTCCGTTATTCCCAGAGTGTACCGTTAAAGAATATAGCACCTACATCATGCTCAAGATCATTAGACTAGATCCAGTCTAATGATCTTGCAGCATGCTAGTTATTCTGTGGTACCGTGTAAAGAACCCACTGCCTGTAGGTTTCGCAGTTCTTCAAATTTTTAAATTTAATGTCAATAATATCCCCTTCATTTACTTCAAAAACTTTCAGTCCCAATCAAAAAAAACCTTTGTTTTTAATGGGGAAAAAACTGCTTACTGCTACTTACTCAGTAGCACTAACTAGTCACATTCTGTTGGTTAACATTTACAGAAATTATTTTAAATATTAAGGATATTTTTACAACAAACCAAATGGTTATAAACTATAAATAATTTAAATTAACTATTGGTGAATTGTTGTCTTCATTGATTTATTAAAATAAATTTAGAATATTAAAGGATCACATACAGTGTGTCCCAAGGATAGGTGTTACAAGAGGACAACTAGACCAAAAATGTTTGAATTTTAAAAAGAAATTTTGGGAAAACTGATCGCATGGTCCAAAACTAATAAATACAAAAGTTTACTTCAATTGGTATTAAAAAGGGCGAGTTATAACTAAAAATATGAAAAATTCCCAGAAACTTACTACTTTTATTTATAAAATTAGAACAAAATTGTGTAAGTAAATGCTGTAGAGAGTTGAATTTAATGTCAAAATTTGAAGTTAAAACATAAGAGTAAAAAAATGTAATTGTCATTTCTTACATTATGCATTACAACTTAAATAATGGACAAAAAGGAAAAAAGTTTAAAAGAAAATTCAATATTTTTAATATATTTTTTTAAATTTGCTGCCTTAAGCCAAGTATTTCAAAAACTGTCAATGCTTGGGGTAAAAAATTGTCAAAAATATTTTTTCACTTTAAAACATTAACTTTAAATTAAGACATAGAATTTAATTCTCTACAACATTTCCTTATACAATTTTGTCCTATTTTTTAAAATAAGGGTATTTTACTCTTGGTCATTTTTTATATTTTTAGTTATAACTCGCCTTGTATATTACCAATCGGAGTAAAATTTTGTCTTTATCAGTTTTGGACCATGCGACCAGTTTTTCCAAAAGGGCGTTTAAAGATTCCAAAATTTTTGGAATTCCATTTGTCCTCTTGTTACACCTATCCTGGGACACACTGTATGAAAACCTAACAAAAATGATAGATGTTAACCAAATAAATAAAGAAAATGTCTACCTTTCTATTGCTAGACCCATTTTGACGAAAACTAGTTAAACATTATAAACTTTATCACGTACAAAATATATTTTTTAAATGAATAATTAATTTAAAAATTACCTTGAATTTCGGATAAACTTAATATTATATCTTATATGAATATTTCTGTCAAAAAATATTAGCTACTGATTCTTTCATTTAAAAAAAAATTATCTTTTTTTTAGATTTAGCAAATATAAATACAGATTTTTTGCTTATATTGCTTAGTTGTCAAGAAAAAAAAGATAAAAGCCACTTAACTGCATATTCCTAAAATCATATAAAAAATACGGGGAAAATTTACTTTTGAATTTTTTCTAATATTTTTATTATTGACAAACACGTAAAAACAGGAATCTATACACTTTAAAATAACAATAACATCTAAACTAACGAATGAAAAAAGTGTTTAACAAATACATAAATATAGGAAAAAATACCTTTCTACTGCGGGACCCATTTTGATGAAAACCAGTTAAAAATTATAAACTATATCACAGACAAAATATAATTAGTAAAATAAATAATTAATTCAAAAACCGCTTCGAACTTCGTATAAACTTAATACTATATCTTTCGTTGTCGAATAGTCATTAAAATCGTTTTCAAAGGTCCACAAATAAGTAAAGCGATCACATGATTCAGAAAAGTAAGCAGATTTTCATCGAGCGAGTTATTTTAGAATTACAAAGGTGAATCATGTCGCCGAAAATAATTGTTGTCAATTGGATTTTCAAAATAAAAAAGCGAACGTATAGATGTTTACCTGGACTAATGTACTTAGGTGTTTTCAATTTTGCTTTATCATTAATTTGCGTATTAAAAAGTAAATGTAATATTGGGTATTTTTAGTCAGATAGCTTAAATTGCATTAAATTTTATTTGATTCTATAGATTACTTAAATAAGGTGACAATAAAAATCTAATTAAAAGAACAAAATATATATATAAACTAAAATATATACTTATAATAATATAAACTAAACCTAAGAAAGTAAAATCAATGGTTGGGTTTTACATTTTCAGAGAAAAATAGGACCACTGGAAGAATTATTACCTCCCAGACTCAACAGAGTGGGTACCTCTTTTTGCTTAAGAAGTCAAATACAGGGTACAGTTATTCTTTTCCATACTGTGTCAAATATTTAGGAGTCATATTTGACCAAAAATTGACCTGGGGACCACATTTTACCAAGTTACTCAAAACACAAAAATGTTCAGAAAAAAAAACTAAAGAATCCGAAAGTCGCTAAAAAACGGCAATAAGGCAATTGCAATAGTCTAAGATTCGAATAGGAAGCGATCCGCAACCATATTAAAAATAATATGGGTGCGATATGTTTACCACAATTTTTTTCTCAAACTGTCACATTGGGAGCATGGTTAGTTCTGGTTAGTTTAATCTATTTTTTCAACTCCTTAATAAAGCCCCCCATGCCCAGTTTTGCATGCATGTTCTGTGTGTGATTTTGAACAACCTACAGTCATGGAATATAATAGCTACCTCAATAGTATGGATGGTGGTGACCATCCATACTCAAGTTATCAGTTCAAATATCAAATCTTGACAGCTTCGAAGTCTCTAAGTGGGCTTTTATGAGAGTGCTTCTTTTTTCGGCGTCAATTTCTTTACACGTGTCCGTAATTATTTGCAACAGTGTTTCGAAAAGAAATTGTGATATATGTATGTGAATAAAACCATAGTAATTAATTAAGAGAGCTAGACACCCATCAGGACAATCCTGTAGAATCAACTTCATGCTGGTAAAGGCCTGTGTAGCTGCCCTGGAAGAGGTAATGGGCGCGTCGAACAAGCTGCTGTACTAGGATATGAAGGCCGCTAAAGGTAATGAAGATGTTCTTAAAAGGGCGAAGGAGTATGCTGGTAGGGCAATGGTAGATCTCAAGCCCTACTGTGGTATACCGTCATGCAATTCGGAACTATTAGTGCTTGGGCCAGTAATAAAATAGACTTTATGATAAGAACCGAAAACCTTTTTAAGGGGTTCCTGTTGATAAGTCTACCACGAATATTCCTACCGCCATATATGGAAGCGGCGCTTTAACCCAGCCTGGCAATGTCAAATGATTGGGGTGTCGGATTGGGCAAACGCGTCAGTTTTTTTTCTGGACAAGTTTACCCCAATGTTTTTACATGGAATTTTTAAACATTGTGCCAAAAATTATAAGGGTTATAGTTACGAAACCCGCCTAATCCGATACCCGAAACATGTGTTTGAGCCTTATGGTTTCATGACTGCAACCCTTACCATATTTGGCACAATGTTTAAAGATTGCATATAAAACATCGTGGTAAACTTGTCCGACAAAAAAGTATCGTGTTTGCCCAGTCCGACAGCCGAAACATGTCAAAATTAACAGCGCGCCGCTTCCATGGCGATACTAATAATTATAGTAGACGCGTCAAAAGGAACACCCCTAAAAGTTTTAAAAGGGTTCTTATTATGAAATCCATTTCACTACTGACCCAGGCACTATATGCTTTAGCTTTTGCTAATTCCTCTGCTATCTTATTGCCTTCTATCTGAGAGTGTCCAAGAACCCGTGGTAGTTATATCCTATTGTTCCTGGTCGTAAGCTCTTTTAGATTCTTTGGGCACTTTTCCTTATACTTTTTTGTGTGACTAGCATTATAAGAGTGGTTTTCTTACTTCATAAAATAAACATACATTTGATATTATTTAACTAAAATATTTTCAATTTGTTCCAGATCTGCGTAAACATACCTATATGTCTGATGTCAACTTTGAAAGATATGTTTATTTTGGCTGCCAAACGGAAACTAGAAAGCCAATTAAAATCCCCAACTTGTGTACTCTTAAGTGCTGATAAATCCTATTTGAAATCAAAGAGTGCGTTAGCTTAAATTCAAAATTGTGTTTCATTTATTCAAATTAAAATCTGACAAGTGAAATAAGTACTTGTCAACGGATGTCAACTATTTAGCTAGTAAATCTGTGAGCTTTTTTTATCTTTATTTTTAAACAATTTTTAGAATCACATACAAAAATTACAACCATTTTTAGATTGTCATCCTTTTTAATTGATTACACCTCGATGCAGAACCACATACAGGGTGTCCGAAAAGTCAACGATAATACTGAAATGGCTGATGAAACAACCTATAAACATCAAGAAAAATAAAAACTGACCTAAAAAATCGTTGGTTTTTGAGATATTGGCAGTTCAATTTCGTCAAAATCGTCACGTCTCGTGGATTAGATTTAATATTATTCTACCTACTGGTAACTGATAAGTGTCTGGCCAAATTGACAAAATTTGAAAAAATTCTTTATCTCCAAAACAAATCAGGTTAACCATAATTTACTTTCATCACAGAATTTGTTTTAAAAATCGAAACTGAGATTTGTTCTATCGCTTTTAGTTTTCACTTTAACCTGCCATGTCAACACAAAGGCATCACCATGAACATACACATTCTTGTTCACATATCTACATCTTTGTATAAACAATAAACAAGAGTTTAAAAAATTTTCAAAACTTTTTTACCGATTTTGAAACTGAAGATCCTTGGCTAGATTTTCCACCATTGCTATTTATTAGACAAAGTGCCTCTTTTAATGGAATCATTAGAAAGTCAGCTTGCACACTGTAAATTGTTTTTTTCTAAATAAATAGAAAAATAGAACCAGAAAATTTAATAGCAATACCAACCCGAACCAATCAATCAATTGGAAGCTATCATTAACTCTTAATACAAAAGTGAATATGATGATAAAATTGCAAAATCACTATCTAAAAGAGGAAGATAATTTTTTGTTTTTTTACATTTTAATAAAATAAGGCATGCTGATGAAAAAATTACATTACTAATAAAGATTTAGATTCTATGAGGAAATAGAAACACTTTTTGTTCTTAATTTAAAAATTGTTAAAATAGGCCCGCTGATATTTGAAAAACAATGCATAGTTGGATTTTTGCCCCATTTAAGCTTCCGGCAAACAGCGAGCGGGGCGGAACATGAGAACGTCAATGTCATATAAAAACACGTCCTTGACACGTCAGGCGGAACGGCGATGGGATGCTCCTGTTTGACTGTTAAGCCGCGTCAAGATATTATGTACCATGACCTGCAACCCAACCTCGTCGCGAACCACTACGACACAGCCCCGTCTAGATTTGTAGACAACGACCTGCAACTAGACATATTTATCTGGACGTCGCGTCGAAGCGAACGTTGTCCCGGACCAGATAAGTGTTGCAGCTCGAGGTTTGCCCCAATCCACAGCTTGTCGGTAAATTAACATTAATAGAATTGTTCCGCGACGGCGTTCGCTCTAACGTCCGGATACATATGTACGGCGGCAGGTCGTTACATACAAATCTAGACGGTGTTGTCGTAATAGTTCGCGACGAGGTTGCGTTGCAGGTCGTGGTACATATCTTGACGCACCTTTAGGCAAGCATTCAATGTATTAATTACAACGTATTCCAATGCGTCCACGCCGTGCTACCCTGCGACCTGCTTGCTGTTTACCGAAAGCTTTATACTTTTGATTAACATACTGAAAACAAACTTTCAGCAAAAAATTTTACTAAATTGGTTTTTTTCTTTTAAAACGTAATTTTTTTAACTGCTAACAGGTTCTTTAGAAGGTGTTGGCAAGACTTATGCTACAAATAAAATACAAAATTGTAAGTTTAGAATTTTATGAAAAACAATTAAGAAACTAATAGAAACCATAAACAAACTAAGAAATAATTATTTTAATGAGCTGTATTCAGCTCTTCCAGACCGACTCTGTTGGGTGGGTAATAAATATTATTTTAGCGGTTTGAAATTAGATACTCCTTTATTTTTAAGTAGAAAGTGTATTTATAGGTGCAAACATAAACAAATTTCCAAAAAGCTCTCGGATATCACAGAAATGTTAACTGTTCGAGCTTTAAAAAGATTTAGATTGTGCAGTGCTGATTTTTATTATTATGTGGTTATGCAGTTAAGTGGTATTAATGCAGGACCGTCTTTACCAGGTTGTTTGTTACTAATTTTTAAAGCTACATTTACAACCAATTCTGAAATTTCAAATTGACATCTAAAGAATTGGTTAAATTTCACTTGTCAATTCCTAACGTGATAAGTGAGGTTAAACCTTTTTAAATTTTAGAGTTGGTTGTAAATGTATCTTAATAGAGATTTAATAAACTGGTAAGCAAAAATGTATGTCACTTTAAAATTGTAATTTTAATACAGTGTGTTTTTAAACATGGGTCCCAAATTTTTTTTTCTTAAGATACAGGGTGTTAAACTTTTCAAAAAACTGATTCGAAAACAGTAACTTTAGTAAAAATTGTTAGACTGGATTTATACATTATTTAAATAAGTATTAATTGTTGTTATTACATAATTGCTAATACAAAATTTAAAAAATCCATTTTGAAAGAAAAGTTCTCACAATCCTTCTTTTAAGGGCTAAAAATATGCATTTTTTTATTTTGATATGTTGGAGATATGTTATCTGGCATAAATGTGTCCTGTCATAATTGGTTTCCGTCTGTCTGGAATAAGTTAGGAGACTAGGAGCTAAAAGAGTTGTTATTGCAGAAGTAAAATAACATCGACGAGAATGTGATCCTTTATTTAATTAACTGTTTGTCTCGTAGACTTTAAGCAGACGGTAACGCAAGAGAAGATAATATACGCTATTAATGATTAAATTTTAGTTAGATAGATATTTAATGCATCTTTTCTCTTAAAGATTTAAATAAACTTACCCAATTGCTCCATTAGCCAAAATCTGCTGTTCTCGCTGAAGAACTTCTTGAACATTTTGTGAAGAGTACAGACCGATGGGTGAGTTGAACTGTTTGTTCACCAGTCTTGGTTGGGTCGCCATTTTACTTTTGTTTCGCTTCTAAACTACCTATGACGCAAACAACAAAATTTTAAAAATTAAATTAGGTTCCCCATTTTCTTTTAAAATAGAGGTTGTGTGTGTTTTTATATACACACCTATCTTTTACCTAAAACAATATCAATAATATAACTCGAAATTGTGTTTGTTGGTTATTTTTAATTTTTGGTTAATACTAGGTATAGGTACTATGTTTTTAGCAGTTTTTAGCTAATTCAAATACTCATCTTTCAAACTTAAACAAAAATTGTTAAATGAACTGATAAACTCCACAAACAAAAAATTAGATAATTTTTTATTTAAATTGGAATTTTTTGTTTTTCAGTTTTAATTTTTTAAATTAATTTATAAATAGTTCAGAATGCCCTGTCTATATTTTACTAAAGAGATACATTAAGAATACAACCTGTCTTTTATTTAGATTACCTAATATATACCGGGTGTCTTATTTAAAATAGGAAAATGAAAGTCATTTCTGGCTAAATCGGAAGTTTAGGTCTGTTGGTGACAACTGAATCCGTATAATCATGCACATTTATATGACCACACATATGATACACCGACGTACCATATTTTAATTTTATATTTTTAAAATTAAAAAGTTTTAGGTTTGAGCCAACGGCTAAGGGCACCCAGTGTTTAGGCTGAATATTCACAAAATCTACTAAACTAATTTTAAATAAATTAAAACATAAGATATAATTTGAAACCACGGCCGTATGCAGAAAGTGATTTTTGGGAGAAGGGGGGCAAAAAGGCGACAACCAAAAAACTAAACTAAGCGGCTTGGGCGCCACCTTCAGAAAATAACCCATCTTTAGGAGGTCTTTTTGGGCTCCTAGAGGGGGTGGGCAATTGCTCCCATTGCCCCTCGCGTATGGCTCTGTTTGAAACCCATTAAAATGAGGTAAACTTGACTCCTTTTCCCATATGAACTTGTTCATATTATTTGTTTTGGTGGTGGGAGGAAATAACCCCAAATAAGTAAATTTTTACACAAAAATGTTTTCCCCCTATAATTAAAATGAATGTGTCTCAGAAGCTTTTTAGTGTACAAATAACAAAATTATTGTTTTAATTAGAATTTGCTGTATAAAAATGCAGTAAAACAAAAAAATGTAAAATTTCAAAATCAAGTATTTTTTTCTTTGGACAATCCACTAAGGCTAATGCCTAAATACTCACATACCGTGGGTGTCTTAAGCGAGGTAAGAGCAAGTAAGAGGGAGTTTGTTGACACGGGACTTTGAAATAAAAACAAAAACTATTCACACCAAGAGAAAAATATTTCATTTAAATACAGGTTCCACAAACCAAACAGTGTAAGATTAGCAGAAACATTTAACTTACTTTAATATTTATTACTGAGATATTTACAAATTCCTTTTTATGTAGAATTTTAAAAGTTAAATAAATATAATCATTTTTCATTCTGTTGAAATTTTTATCTTTTAACACATTGTACCTAATAGTTCGTTATTCATATAGACAACTTGTCTATCTTAACTGACAAGTCTATAAGACAAACGATTTTTTTCGAGGAATTTCAATCATTTTTTTATAAGTAATATTTTCACATACATATACGTTAATTAAATCCTTGGCACACCTTTCGTTAACGTCTAAACTCAAAATTGTTTAGTGTGCAAAGCACCTGAGTTTTTTTAGTATTTACGTATTTTCAGTGCTATAAATAAGTGTTCGCGACGACCACCTACTTTATTGTGATATAAAAATAGAGCAGTGGTTTTGTTATGACATTGTTATTCTGGATAAATTTTCGTACATTCTACTTTTGTGACATTAAGTTTAAATTTTTTAACAGCTTTTTAATTAATTGTAAAAGCTTTCTTTAAAGTCGACATCTTGGACGGAAAACGTAACTTACTTAAAATCACTTTTGTATTGTTCCATTAAAGTGTCTAGGGCAGGGGTGGTCAACTTGTTTAGGCCCAAGATCGACTTTTCAGTGACGACACCAAGTGCGATCTACCAATATCATATTCAGGGCCGTATTAGGGTATGAGGCGCCCTAGGCTAGAATTCCCAGAGCGCCTATTTTCGTACAAAAAAAATTCTTTTTATTCTCTCCTTTTCGCCTCTATTTTATTTATATCCCCGCAGAAAGATTAGTTCTAATCCCCACCCGACCTAAACTTTTTAGAAACTTCCTGTGTAGCGCCTATTACTCCCCTATCTGGCCGCCTATTTTTTTCATGGCGCCCTAGGCTGTAGCCTAGTCAGCCTAATGGATAATACGGCACTGGTCATATTTCGGCATTTCGGAAAAAAGGTCTTCACCCCGATTGTGTACTTTCTTTACAGAGCGCCCAACTCCCATTATTTTCTTTTTTCCTCATATAGTACTTTTGAAGAGCAAAAAAACAAGTCCCCACCTCATTTTTTCAAAATCACAATCATTTGTAACAACCACCCGCCCTTTCTGCCCTTTCTCCGACTTTCCGCCTTTCATTTTCACATGCGTTGCGCCCTGGTGCCTTGCACCACCTGGTAGGCACGGCCCTGGTTCAGGTATTTATATTTTTGAACTTGCTACGATCGACTTGACTAATAGTCGCGATCGACCGGTTGGCCACTCCTTGTTTTTTGTTTTGTTTTTTTTTTGAAAACGACATCCTAAATGAATTTTAATTTGGTATAGACTCTCTCCTAGTTACATATTATGCAAAATTTTAAGCCGTGATCAACGCGTGATATCGCGAGTTATAGCTTTTTTGTACAGCTATTGGTTGAAAGGCAATGCTTTTTGTTAATAATTGTGTTTTATTGCCTTTGGGGCAAGTATTACGTAAGCAGATATAATATGTTATCAAAAGTTAGCAAAGTCTTACCCTCCCCTCCCATGCTTACGTAAACATTTGTATATATGCATTTTTTTTAATGTATTTCGTATCATTTATTGTTTTATAAGCAGCAGTTATAATTTTAGAAATAAAAAAATAGGCTTAGGAAAATGGACTTTAACCCAAAAAATATTCACTTAAACAAACCTTACTGACCGTATTGGAGCAAGGTACAAATTTTACAATATTAATTAATATTACGAACAAAACAAACGTTCTTACAAATTTTTGGTTTATATATTAATGTTAACATCAAGCCATTCAAATACAGAAATACAAAAAAAACAAACATAGTTTATTATTGTGACCAGTTGACAGAGCCAATCATAAGAAATAAATCGGTCTTATGAAGTCAGTGTTTCCACGCCTTGAGCAATCGCTGGCAAACATCGTTAACGATTTCAGTTTGACGCGGTCCAAACTCAAGAACCAAGATTACTCAGTTCTAGGACTTATACCTCAAATGGTTTTAACATTCACCTTATAAAAAACAGTAGTAGATTGAATGTATTCTTAGTCACTAATTGCAATTATTTTTCAATTTTCCTAAAAACAATATCAAATTCCTTGTAGAACTTTGTATGTAATTTAAATTTACGCCACACTTCGTTCACTAACTACATTTTGTACTTTTGTATTTGCATGAGATTTTTTAAAACTTTTAAGAAATTGTTTTCATTATTTGTGGAAATCACCCAAAATCTGTATTGTTTTGAAGCATGGGCGTAGTCAGGAGTACTCAGCCGCTTAACCGCTGGTTAACGGAGTGTCAAAACTATCAAAATAAAGCCACCCTATTGGTTTAATTTGACAATTTTGACACTCTGCTTACCCAGCGGCTGAATAATCTTAAATGCGCCCCATTGTGTGGGTGAGTTGTCATATCAGTAAAAAACTGCTGCTGACGTAATCCCAATCTAGACCACCCCACCCCCTATATCATCAAAAATACGCAATTACAAGGACTCCTTCCCCCTATAAGGCTTACGTAATACTTGAATGGCCCCTTTTAACAAATAGGTGTATAGAAAACGCGACATTACGAGTTGATCACGTTCTAACATTTGGCATATATGTAACTTGGATAGAGTTTAGTTTCAGAATTTTCAGGTCACACATATTTCCTCATACAAGCGTTACAAAATAATTTGTATTTTTACTTTTTTGATATTTTTCTTGTTTTTCCTGCTATAATAACTATAATACGAGGTTGGTTTAAATAAAACTCTTTATTTGAACAACGTTCTTTAGTTAATTGCAATAGGTGTATGACGAATAGATTACTCCTTTTTATGGATTCCCGTTTTTTAATGCTGCTTTTATAAAATGTTTTTGATTGGGAAAAAAGTCTTTATGGAAAATTCGGCATTACAATTTTGCGGAGAGAACCTTCCAAAGATGCAAATTACATGGTGATAAGTCCGATCTATTAGTTGGCTATGAAAAGGACTACAAAATGCCTTTTTGAGAACATTTGGTCAGTATGTGATGGGCAATATGTATCAGAATGACAGTACTAATTAAAAGGTTTCTGCTTTTTTCAATAAAATGGAAAAAAATAGATAAAAAAATGCCCTTTATAACCCAAAAGGCAGTGACTATTACTTAACTGACTAATGGCAGAACCTCTACTGATTTAGATCAATGATTTGTGAGATTTCAAGAAAAAGACGCCCACCAATTCCGTATCTGCATCCGAATAACATGGGTAGAAGGTATATCTAAAAAGAAAGTGGTAAGACGGATGAAGAAAAAAAAGAACTGCGAACAATAATACATACAGTTATTCCAAGTTAGATCGCCAACCCTCAATAGGAAAATGGCGTTATAAGTTTTTAGACATCCAGTGGAGAACAGTGGATTCCATTATAGTAAGCAACGTAATTTCTGTCATCTTGAGGCCTTTTCAAATACTGATCTTAGGTTAACCCGATTGATGAAACCCGTTCTAAAAATGATCTGCCAGTAGTAACCCGTGTTCATAAATTGATCGGATCCTTAACTCGGGTTGGATCCTGCTGACCCAGGTAAAGCCAGGGTTAGTCAGGTTAAACAGAAGTTTCAAAATTAGCTGTGTCGTTTTTAGGTTTTAGTAATTTATCTCGTCTTCATTTAAAGTGGAAAAAGTATAAAAACCATAATTTCATATTTATAAAATTATTTACAGCTTAAATATTGTAAAAGTCTTTAAAAATAACTGCACAGTCAAAACAAAGCAAAAGGGTTATGTTTTGTTTTGACATGAAGCCGATGAATGAAGGCCAAATGTATCAAATGTGTTCAGAAAATAAAAAAATCTCAGTAAATCTTGAAAATAGCTAATTGGATCTACCCAACCTATTAGATCAATATTTGAAAATGCCTTTGATTGTTGTTATATAACTTACGAACGGAATGAGACATTATTTTAAATGTGGTATTCGGGTAATATTTAAGACAATTTTACCAGATTTTCTTACCTTTAATTTTAAAGCTCTTAAATCGTTACTCCTTGCTACTTGTACCTTTTAGTCTCAACTTCATGAGTGGCCAACCGATCGATAACGTCTATTAGTCCAGTCGATCATGGCAAGGCAAAAAAATATAGATATACAATATAATTAAGGCAATGGTATCAGATTTTAAAATCTGTTTTAGTAATTTCAAAATCAAAAAGGAAAGTTGGTGGAATTCATCAGTTATCCCTTTAATAACTTAATATTGATTGAATTGAATATGGTTTAATATCTATGATATAGTTTAAAAAAAATTGCAGATACATTTTTAATGGATCACATGGTACTTCCAGACGAAGTTACTACTCTGCGCTGCGACATATTTTTAAAGCAAGCAAGATTAATCTTAGGTCTGGATTTTTGGGCATTCCAACGAGAAATGTCAAAATTTGAAGAATTCTGTTGCACAACTGCATTCGTGTTTTGATTTTACATGCTTATTGAGTCAGCATTTTCCTACTTAAAACAAACAAAAAATAAACACCATTCTCGCTTTACAGACGCTCATACATTGGATTTTTTAAGGGTTAGTAAAAGGTAAACTTCAAACCTGATTTTGCTACTCTAACGGAAGATGTTTAGACGTAATGCTCACAGAAATATTACTACAAAGTTACTAACAACAAGAATAATTTTCAGTTTTATATTGTCTTTATAATAAATTAAAAATACTACAGAATTTTGTACAAACTATGCTGTTTTATTTAAGATTTCAACAAGTATGTAATTGGAAGATCGCACTGGGTGTCGTCAGTAAAAAGACGATCTTGGGTCTAAACAAGTTGGCCACCCATGCTCTATTAAATTCAAAAGCCTGACTGGACTGAGGTTTAACATGTTAAACCCAGTTTTATTTTTAGTTTCATTATCAAGTCCAATTACTAATTGATGCAATTACTGCATTTCACGGCATATATTAGATATTGCAATAATAAAAATACCTACAGCCATAGATTAATATAGCAATAGCTATTTAGTTTGTGCTACAGCCTAATATCTTTAAAAATATGGTCAACATAAGTATCTCTTTTATTTCTTTCAAAAGTAATTTAAGTGAGTAAGTAAAGACTTAGTAAGTCTTTACTAAGAGACTTTACTAAAGATTTTGTCAAAATTTACTTTACAAACTAAACCAGCTGTTACAACATAAATAATGTGCATTTTGCTTTCAAAATATTCAGCCAAGTAATTTGAGAACAAAATAGATCGCATTGTTTTGATCCATTATCATTAAAAATCCTAAGGTTAGTCTAATTTACATATTTTTAGAAGTGAGGTAAAACCAATAAAAAAATATTTAGGAACTTAACTTAAAATTGTATTTTTTTATTATTTGAAAAAGTACTTTATATACACTCCTATACAAAAAAAAACAGGACAAACAAAATTTTGTTCAAATTGAAACTCAAATAACTTTTTGGTTTTTTGACAGATTTTAATAATGTTTTGGTCCAGTTGTAGCCCCTTCCATCAAGTTTATTATTCATTATAGGGATTACAAAAAGATTTATAGAATTAGGCGTTATACAGGGGAGAGCCAAATGTTGCATTTTGCCCAAATTCTCGAACACCCTGTTGAATAATTTAACGTCGCAATTTTTAAGTTATTTTAAAGCCCAATTTTTTATAACATTTTATTTATATCAATATCTCTATTCTTAAAGAAAATATAAATTTAAAAAAATAAACAGTGCAATTTAATTATGATGATCGTAATATGTAATACCATAATTCGAACAAATTGGGGAAACTTAAAATTTAGATGGTCATATTTTCAAAACTAATAAAGATAACTATGACAAATGTAGTATTTTTTTAAAGTTCTTTAAAATATCTTTTTACTTGTGATATGGTATACAGAGTGTTAAGGGTTTTTTTTGAAATTTTACTTTTTGTCGTACCCTGTAATTAATCTTTATTATTATCTTAAGAGATAACAGAAATCTGATAACGATTGAATAATTTAAAAAGTGCATAACCAACTTAACAAACCAGTATTTTTATTTATTTTTTATCATCAAAATTAAATTTTAAGGGAGATTCTGACACCCGATACACAAATTTTATTGCATTATCTTATTTACCTCAGCAGAAACAAGTTTAACAATTTAGATATTTTGGGAATAAAAAGAGCTTACAAAGTAATAACTTCAGTGCTTTTCTGGATATTCTGCAAATGGATGATTTGAGAGATGATTTAAAACGGCATTACCTAATTTAGCTTGTCGGTGAGCCAAAGGAAAAAAGCTTTCTCGTAAAAGTAGATATATCAGTAAGATAAACAGCTTTTTCTTAAATGGAATTAGGAATGCGAAGAGTTGTGGAAAAACCCCATGCAAAATCCGATTTAGGATTGTAAAAGAAATTCAAGCTTTTTCGAAGCTACTTTGACTATACATAAAATGTAAACGTTATTTTCAAGTAACACTCATAGAATTAAATATCCTTCTGATCTGCTAAACATGGGGGCAGGGGGGCAGGCAGGGCTATTGCCCCAGGGCCTCGACAAATTAGGGGTCTCCACAACAAATTTAATTTATGGGTCTCCACGATGTAATGCCGTTGCTTATTTATTGGTGAGGACCTTTTGTTTTTTGGTCTTTAATTTTTTGGGTACAAAATTCTATAAAAATCCAGTGGCTTATAACTTATGCTATTTACGACTAAAAAAATGACGTACCCACGAACTTTTTGTTTTTTATATCATCAGAAAATGCAGTAAATAAACATGATTTTTTACACTTCTTTTTTTTTTTGCCATGGACCTGAAACTATGATGACCGATGGAATAAATGTTTGAATTTTAAGAAACCATGATCGACATTTTTTTTAAACATTATTTTATTCAAATGTCCATTGTTTTTTGAAAAAAAACATAAAAATCAGATCCCACCTCATGTTTTAAGCTGTTTTTACAGTTTTCTTACATGCAATTTGTTCTTGCTGCAATTTTTCGATCTGCACACGCGCATTTATCTCTTTTTAAAAATTGCTGCAAAGAGCGCGTATGATCAAAAAATTGCAGCAAGAAATCTTTTAACTGTACTAACAGCTTTAGATTTTTTTCTGAAAAGCTATGCATCTATAGAAATGGAAGGTAATAAATGTTCTTAGAATATGTATGTCAAAGAATGCTCCCAAATTTGTTTAGATTTTTTAAGTTTACTTATTTTGCAAAAATTGACTATCTGAAAAATCAAAAAATCTTGAACCATTCCAAAAAAACCGTGTATTTTAGAACGATTTGGTACATATTCTATAGTAAAAAACATGTATTTTATGAAGTTTAAAAAACATAAAGGAGCCCTGAAAATTGCACTGCCTAGGAGCATTGATATAGGTACTCCAATTTGGTTTTTACTGTATTTTCAACTACAAAAAAATTGCGTGAGGTATTGAATCGGAGTAGAAAGTACTAATACAAACTAAACTATAATAGGAATTAATTATTGTAGAAAAAAGAGGGTTATTTTAATATGAAGAATATGCCATAGACTGGAAAAAAGGTTCACCCAATAAAAACCCACAATAAAAAATATGTTCCACTCGTCTCAACTCCATAAAAGTTAACAGTATCATTTGACAATATTTTAAAAATATCTGTGAATATTTATTTAAAAATAGTAACTGCTGTTAATCTTAAAAACTGAGAATGTCTTACGTCCAAATATTTTTTAGATTTTTCGAGATTTTAAATTTGAGAGAATGCCAACTGAAACGAATATATCTGCAAACCTAAATATTTGAAAATAGTTTGGTTGCAAAGTAGTGTAGGTGGTGTAATTCTTTATGCAGCAAATTTTAATGATAATTGTATATAATGACTATACCTATAAATTAAACATACTAATCAATTTATAACATCAATTAAAAGCTAGCATAAAATACCAAAATATTAGTTATACAGGGTGTGTACTTTGTACTTTGTATAAAAATTGGATTAAAAGTAAAGGAAGATATATCGGTACAAAAATGGCGAAAAAATAAGGTTTTTAGTTTTTATATCTAAAACGAAAAGGCCTAGAATAATGAAATTTTATGGTAATATTGCTATTGAAAAAATACACCTATTTAATATTTTCGCATTTTTAAGAAATAATGGAACAAGTAGAAATAGACAACCTTTTTCATTCTTATTTACTTGCTTTAAAAAACAAACTTACGCAACGACATTTGGATAGCTTGTTTTGCAGCAGATAGAAAAGGTTTTAAATACTTTTTATCTTGTGTTTATTTTCACTAAACATATTTAAAATAAAAACAGAAAATGTAAATCATTACTGACTTGTCGGGACAGGGAAAACTTTATTATAGAAAAATCTGCTGTCACTTATTAAAACATTAGAAATATTGTTTTATTTGTCATTCCTTCGGAAGCTTTAAAACAATACTTTTTTACTTATTAAAATAAAAAAGATTTTTTGCGATGGTTCGCTGATCGTTAATTTTTAAC
The DNA here is from genome assembly GCA_014170235.1 of Listronotus bonariensis. Classification (NCBI taxonomy): domain Eukaryota; kingdom Metazoa; phylum Arthropoda; class Insecta; order Coleoptera; family Curculionidae; genus Listronotus; species Listronotus bonariensis. The sequence continues at coordinate 69,178 of JACEGR010002940.1, forward strand.
CCTACGTTTGTAACAAACTACTCCTTAATTTAAACAACGAATCACCTTAAATTTCTCACATTTGTTTTGAAACACCCTGTGTAATTAAACAAAGATAAACATTTTTTATTCCTGAATCTTGACAAAAAAGATACGTGGAAATTTTAACTTTAAATATATATGGAATTCATAGAAAATACACTTCCAGAAAATTTTCCAGAATTAAATGAGGAATTTAGAGCTAAATATAAGAAGAATTACTATTCTGGTTAGCAAGAAGGTTATTATTATATTTGTATTTGTATAAACAATTGGTTAAAAACAGTAAATTTAAAAAAAGTCTCCAAAATATGTAAAGGAATTGAAAATAATCACATACATTGTTACCCCTTTTTATATGGTATTTTTTGATGAAAGCAATAGAAATTAAAAACAAGCAAGGTTGAGAAAAAAATTGAATAGAAAAAAGACGTTAAAATCTACCGTTTTCTAACTCTACAGGTTCTCAAAAAGACTCGGGAATTCTTTACAAATCTTGAAACTTCAGGGTACGTGAGTTAATTTTTTTTGCCTTTTTTCCTTTTATATTTTTTCCACTTTTTGTTATACTCTTAATGCATTCTTCTAAGATAGATCAATAAAAAAATCCCGATTTTTTTACTAGGAATTTAAACCGCAGCGTACGAGCCTACACGTGAAGGATTACATTACTTTCAATGCAAAACTTTTGTCAGGCGTAGGGCAAAGGGCGCATCGTACGTGTCATGTGTAAGTCCCGTTACACATGACACGTATGAACGCCGTACGCCCTACGCCTGATACAAATGTTTGCATTGAAAGTAATTTATCCTTTACATGCAGTTGCGTTGGGATACATGTGTTACAAATCATTTTTAAAAAACAGACCATAGCAAAAACAACCTAAAAATATAATAAACAAAACATAAAATAAGTTAAAAATAATCAAGACTAAAAAAAGCAAAAATAACCAACCAAAAATGATTTTCGACCGTTTATCAAAAACGTCAATCACAAAAAATTAAGCACATTGCGCGCGTCACTTTTTTAGCCAATAAGTCACTTTTGCGGAAAAGCTTTTTTAGAAATAATTTACCTGTAATTTCGACGCCGCTTTTCGCGCGATCGCTGGGATAAACTGAGCGTCTCGACGTGTGGCCACTTTTCCATGACCAGTACGGTGGGCGTCGTTTATTTTCATATTCACTGTTTTAACGAAACTAGAGTGGTTTGCATATTTTTAATAAAAAGTAGTTTTAACTGTTTTATTAAACCTCTATTTTATAGGGCAACATACAATAATTTCTTAAATAAGAAAATACAGGGTGTCCGGAAAGATGAGGTGAAAAATGATGGTGGTGATAGAGTTAGCCAAAATAATGTTAGTTCATATATAAAAAAGTTCTACCGCGCTTTCTTAGTGAGTTATTGATCTTTAAAGTTAGAATAAAAAATGTATTTCATTTATTACTTTTGAACGGACAATAATAATGATATTTGGGCAATTAAAATATTTAATTTTTTGAGAAAATTATTTAAATGTGGTAAAATTAATAAAAAACTGTCTTTATCTGTATTATAAAGGTTAAGAGGCTTACAAACACCATTTTTAATGGTTTTCTCAAAAAATATAGATTTTTTTATTACATACAAAATACTGTTATGTCTGGATTTAAAATACAATTTTATTAAAAACGGTTCAAGATGAAAAAAGATAAAGGAATTAAACGGTCTAAGCAAAATTCAAATTTTTTACTTCTGTAAAAATGCATACAATAAACGAAAACAAATCGTCTCACCCTGTATAATTATGACTTACTGCGCAATAATTTGCCTATGAAAAAAATTTATTAGTGTGAGAGTTAATTTAATTGCCCAAATATCATTATTATTGTGGTAACAGTTCAAAAGATATAAATGAAATAGATATTTTTAATTCTAACTTTGAAGATCGTTAACTCCCTAAGGAAGCGCGACATAACTTTCATAATATGAAGTAGGAAAATAGGACACATTTTATATTTAAAAACGTGAACAAAAGCTTATACAGGCTGTTCCCCTAACTACGATACAAAACTTACGGGTACGATTTCGTATGTTTTTTTATTAAAAAAGTTACTATAAAGATATGTATGTCATTTTTAAGATACAAGACGTTAATTTAAATAAAAAGTAGATATTTTTAAATATCCTAAAACCTCTTTCAGACATTTGGATGAAATTTGGTAAAATACACTTATTTGTCAATAAAGCGCTTCTAAATCTCTACCTAGATTAAGATTGGGTCAAGTCTAAAATAAAAGTAGGTAACTATGTTTATAATTAGCCAAAAGGAGATTTGACTAAATTTTAAAATAAAATATAAGCTCCCTGACAATAAAAATGAATTATTTACAGAAATAAAAGCATCAGTAACTATGGTTACAATTTTCTGGACCAGTAAGATACATTATTTGTTTTCTCTTGCGTCATACTCAATTTAGTTTGGCTGCATACACTAAACAAACATTTTTGTTCAAAAAATAAATAAGTGAAAATAAACGTTTTAATAAATAGTATTACTATAAATACGACATTCAAGTATACAGTGTGTCCAAGATAAGGATCCTAAGCATGGGTATCTTAGTACTTATTGGAGATACAGCTTAGGTTAAATTAGAAAAAAGTTGTGTTTTTTAAGGCATAGTTACATGCCGTTTAAAAACTTTTTCATGGCCTTCTGAGATATTTGGCAAAAACGAAAATTGGACTATATCGAATTTATTTTTTATGACTTTATTTGAAAAGATATAAAAAACTAATAACACTTTTCATTGGCACTTTTTAGCTACTACATGATGGTATTTTTGGATTTTATACCCGACGTTTCGTTTTCAAGAAACCATCATCAACTTTATTTTTTATATGGCTCGAAAAAAGTACACCCTGTATCTGATCCCATTTTTTATTACAAATTCAACGATGTATCACATGACATAATTTAATTTTTAGTTAAAAGAAAAATTGCATTTTTCTATTTTTTTGAAGTTATTTTTAAGTAGGCCTTGCAAACAAATGCTTGGACGTTAATACCTGTTACCGTATCTGCAACATAATTAATTAGGTATCATTATAAAATAATACATGTCGTTATTACCCTGTTTGTCAAGTTGTTGTTTTTAGAGCAACTGTTCTTATTGTTACTGTTGTCTCTATACGCAACACGCATTACTAGGCTCAACAAAATCCGCATGTTAAGAAAATATCGAAACATCAAGAACGTTTTGGGTTTAATATGTGGTGTGGAATTTTAGGAACTAAAATACCAGGTCCATGTACTTACCATAATTCATTAACTGCAGAAATGATACCTTCATTTATTTTTGCAGCCCAAAATGTATCTAGCATGTTAGCATGTCAAACTTATCTTCATGGCTATAATGGCCATCCTGCATATTCGACCGTAATAATACAATAAGGTATTAGCTATTCACCAATAAACAATAATAGAGACAACAGTAATAATAAGAATAATTGCTCTAAAAATAACAACTCGACAAGCAGGGTAATAAGGACAAATACTATTTTATAATGATATTAAATTATGTTACAGATTCGATAACAGGTATTAACGTCCAAGCATTTGTTTGCAAGGCCTACTTAAAAATAACTTCAAAAAAATAGAAAAAATGCAATTTTTCTTTTAACTAAAAATTAAAATATGACAAGTGATACATCGTTGAATTTGTAATAAAAAATGGGATCAGATACAGGGGTACTTTTTACGAGCCATATAAAAAAACAAAGTTGATAATGGTTTCTTGAAAACGAAACGTCGGGTATAAAATCTAAAAATACCATCATGTAGTAGCTAAAAGTGCCAATAAAAAGTGTCATTAGTTTTTTTATATCTCTTCAAATAAAATCAGAAAAAAATAAAATCGATATAGTCAAATTTTCGTTTTTGCCAAATATTTCAACAGGCCATGAAAATTTTTCAAGTTTCTAAACGGCATGTAAATAAGATTTAAAAAACACAACTTTTTCCTAATTTAACCTAAGCTGTATCTCCAGTAGGTACTCAGACTCCCATGTTTAGGATCCTTATCTTGGACAAACTGTATTATTAAAATAGTTAGATCAAGTAAGACAAAATCATAATACATATTTTAGTAGGAAATAACGTTATTTGATATAAATACTTTATATCCATTAACACAGAAGCTTGAAAAAACGATCGGAGTTCTCTCATTGAATACCCTCTGTAAGCTTGAAAGCATTGGTTGACATATATCCATGGTAACTTACGTGAACCCTGCTACTTATAGGGGTATTTTCTTTTCTTAGAAAGCTTTGAATAGTTCTATCCTATGTAGAATGTATCGGGTGATTTATTTAAAGGTACTATTTCTAGTAGGTATTTTTGGATAGATGAAAGGGTCCTAATTTCAAACTATCATAGTATTTGTGTTTAGTACTGTTTGGCAATTTATCGTAAAAAAAATAGCCCCCGGCAGAATATCTAAAACTTGTTCAACTGTATTATGAAAATCATCATTCTTCGAGGAATGTGTTTTCTGTGGGCAACTTATGGTCCACGCTTAATCGGACTACTGAGCCGACTATTCGCTGTACCATCACACAAATTTGAACTCCAATTTTCATTATTGGATAATCCTTGACCAAATGGGCCACATCCAGCACGTAGTGCAGAAAATATAGCAGCAGTAGCTGCGAGTGTACGCGATGATCCTTACGAATCCATTGGTCTCCCTGAAATTTGGAGCTTAAAACCCGACCATGTTAGGAACAGTCAAGGCCAACATTTGGAAGGCATAATCTTTAAAAAATAAATGTAAGATATAGTTTTTTCGTATGATAATAAACATTACTTAATAAAGCTATTATTTTTTTAAATAGTACCTCCAAATGAATCACCCATTTGTAAATTGCCACTTGCCTTGTCTAAATCCTCGTGGAATATCTAAGATAATGAAAAAATATTTGTTTGCCAGTATTCTTGTTCCTTTGTTAACAACGTCATATTTCCGCTCGTGTTCACAAGCCAAGGATTAGGTAATTTAATAACAAATTATTCTAAGTAAATTGTATAGAACCAGTACATCTGTACACGAAAAACTTTCAGATAATTCAAAATAATGAAATTTATTTGCCAGCTACTCTGTAATTTATTTTTGGATCGTTCCCTGCACTTAATCCTTGAAAAAAGTTATAATAAATATTTCAGTGTTTTCGCAAATATTTTTAAACGAATAGATGCTAAAAATAAATTATACTATTTTGAATTTTTGAAAAATCTCAGTTAAATTTGACAAATACGAGGGACTTTTAATTAAGGTACTCCCAAGGTTTCTAGAAAGTTGCAGCAACTCCGATTTTGATGAAATTTGGCATACGGGGGTTTTTGGGGCGCTAATCACGAAACTATTTTTTTGCTGAAACCATTCGTTCTCAAGATATCCATCATAAAAGTTAAAATTTAAACTTATCTTAATTTCACTATATTCCCCGTCTTTTTGCAGACAATTATTGATTTAAAGCTAACTATTGGCACACAATATTTAATTTTTACCTTTAAAACCCAATTAAATTGCAAAAGTTCACTTTGAAAATGCTGCACCCATGTATACACGGTGTGATCATAGCCTGCTGCCATTAAAAGTGAAGCTATGCAATTTAATGCAAAAAATATACAGGGTGTCCAATAACTCAACCGACAAACTTTAAGGGGTGATTCTACAATGAAAAATAGGTAAAGAACTTCATATAAACATATGTCCTAAACATCTTAGTTTTTAAACTACGGGGCATTTAATTTTTTTTTATATATATAGCTTTTATACCAATATAGATATTTTTAGAAAATTTGGAAGACGTCTCCTATGTATCAGAAGACATTTCTTGACATACCAGAAAGAAAGAAAATTTTACCAGTGTCGTCCATAAGGGGTTTAGGGTACATATTTTTTAGGAGAAAAATGGTACGCCATTGCATTTTTCTAAAATAAAAATATTTTTTGAATCCCCGTTTAGTTTAAAACAAATTTGAGCTCTTGACTTGTTTTGTTTGATGAACGGTTTTTACGTAAAGAAATAAAAACCATTTTTTGGCATGGTCATTTCGTATTGCTAATATCAAATTCTACAGTAAAAAACTCTTTATTATTTATTAATTAGATATGGATTTGAACAAGCCAAGAAATGGTATATATTTATTTACGCGAAAACCGTACATCAAACAAAAAAATCAAGAGATCTAATTTGTTCTAAACTAAATGGGGATTCAAAAACATTTTTATTTTAAAAAATGCAGTGGCGTACCATTTTTTTCTTAAAAATATTTACCCTAAATCCCTTATGGACGACACTGGTAAATTTTTTTTAATGTCAAAAAATGTCTTCTAATGCATAGGAGATGTCTGTCAATGTTTTAAAAATATTTTAATTGGTATAAAATTTATAATAAAAAAACGATATTTTATTTAAGTTTTTAACACCACGTAGTTTTAAAACTAATACGTTTAGAACATGTTCATATGACGTTTTTTTCTTATTTATTGTAGAACGACCCCTTAAAGTTTGTCGGTTGAGTTACTGGACACCCTGTATATTCAGATTTGTGATCAGCGCCCTAAAAACCTTCGTAAACCGAATTTTATTAAAATCGGAGATGCCGCAACTTTCTAGACAATAATCTTAAATAATTACTTAATTAGTAAGTTAGGGCTTAAAAAACAAAAAATTCAATTAGTTTTACTTTTACCCGTCTTCTGTGTCTCTCCTAAAATGAGGCCATTTCAATTTAAGACTGATGAAAAACAAAATAATTCAAAGAAATGGTATTTCATTAGTCGAAAAATCAGTGACCATGGTTACAAACGCAATGAACAATAAGGAAACAATTTCTTTATTTCTTTTCAATTACATCATTCTCGATTAAATGGGCACAATAATAGTGACCTTTACATCATGTGGTTGTTTTGTACACAGAATGTTTTTAAAGTAAAGTTTTTGTTTTTGACACAAAATCCTTTATATGAAAGTTTCTTTAATTTATCTTTGCGACAGCCCACAAAGGATTATTCCTAAGTATCAGAGTACCGTGGGTGTCGGATTATTAGATGTTTAACCCATTTTACCTTGTTTCGTCAACGTTGTCCAAGCACTGAAACATGCAATATATGCATTTCACAGCACCTTTTGGACAACTTGGTAGTGACCCATGCAGTTATTTGTTTATTATTAATACTTACCGGGTAGAACTTTAAAAACATTGTTAACAACGCTCCATGTGTGTATTGTTACTAGGTTTAAAACGCGATATTCAATTTAAACAGTGTCTCAAATTTCTTATTTGTTAACACTAGCAGAAAACTCAATTCGGTGTATTGCTAGTGGTGAGTGTCCCATATAAATTTCGGTGTTACATTTTTTGATCACCTAGTAAAATAATAATTTCTTACAAAAAAAACATATAGTTTCAAAATATTTTATTAAATTTTTGTTAAACCATTATGTCAGAAAAACAAAACATGTACTTTTTTTGTATCCAGAAGTAATAAGTTACAATTAAATATACAAAACCAGGAAAAATCACAGTTTGCTTACGGGGTCTTAAGGGTTGATTATATCCACTTGCGATTTTGAAAAAATCCTTTTTTTAAGCATATTTTGAGTGCACACGTATTCAAGTATATTCTTTGAAAGTTTAGTTAATCCGTCAAATAGTTTAGGAGAGATGCGCGTATTTGTAAAAGAAATTCAACTAAGTGTATAAGTTTCTTAAAGCTTTAAACGCGTTTTTCTCAAAACAGTGTTTTCAAAAACGGTGACCACGATAACTCGAAAACTACTTAACCGATTGGTCTCAAATTTGGACACAAGCTTCTTGGATATATTTTTAGAATTAATCAAAGGTTTTTCTTTTGCGATAAATATTTGTTTGTTTAATAAATATTGTAAGGTTTAAATTTGGGGCCCCAACTCGAATTTGTGTTTGCGAAACCGCTATTTTGTTAAACAAATGTTTTTTGCTCATTCCTTTGATTAATTTATAAATTATACATTTCTGAAACTAGATATGTTAGGTTTTTTTAATTTTTGATAATCCAGTCCAGAGATATAGTGGTCACCGCAAAACGTCTGTTTTTCGAGCAGCTCCCGGACATCGGCTACAGAGGCTTTCAAAATAATTTTTTTGACAAATTAAATAAGTTTAAATATTGTTAAAAGTATACAGAATATGGGTACAAAATTTCAAAATAATAAATCCAAAGGGTTCATCTTGAAAAATAGGCTTTTTTGGTCTTCTAAGTGGATATAACCCCTAACTAAGGAAAACCAGTTATGTATCATGTAGCCAAATATACCTGAAGTTTTAGCTTCTTCGTATCCCTGCAGAAGCATTGCAGCTATCTTGTATACATATGTGTATATAATAAAATATTATGTATTGAAAAAAGGTTATAGTTAAAAAAAAAACATTTACTTCTTTTGGGAAACTGTATAAAGCAAAATATTTTTAGGACATGCACAGCTTAAAAACTCTACAACTTTTATATATAAAAAAAATTTTCATACCTCCAGGAGCAAAAATATATTGAGCTTTCTGGATTTTTGTGCCCTTTCTTCTTATTTACATGCATGCATTACTTACATACAGGACTGCCTTCGAAAACAAAATTTACAAAAAGTCTCTAAAAAGCATGTGTGATTTTTAAATATTTACATACATTACCATAAAAATATATCGCATATGTTAAGGTGCGTCCAGATTTGAACCACGACCTGCAGCCGTACCTCGTCGCGAACCACGTTGTGAACAGAGATCTCGCTCCTTTGTAGCCCCGTCCAGATTTGTACAACGACCTTCAACCGTAGCACGTCGGTACGAATGCCAGTGTTACAGCTCGAAGTTCGCCCTGATGCACACTGCCCTGTTTATTCAGAAAGGCGTATCTGCGAAGAAGTTAATTTTAGATGAATCGACTTTTAAATTTTTATCATGCCTGTCTAGGATTGGTTTTAAATTACGACCATATATTTAATAAGTTTAAACCCTTATTAAAAGAAAATATTTTAAATTTTACAGACATAAAAACAAACTTATGCCTAAATTGTAAAAGTCAGTCAGTATTTAAATAAATTGCAGATACGCCCTTTTCAATTAACACGGCAGCACAGCTTATAGGTAAAATCACATCAAAATAATTAGTGCGAGACGACGCGACATCGCAATCACGAGCTGCAACGCTTATCAGGTTCGCAACGGCGTTCGTATGTTCGCGACATGGTACGGCTGCAGATCGTGGTTAAAATTAGTGATCGGCCGTTACGAATTTTTTGCCGATACCGATATAATATCGCCGCGGACGTAATGTTAACGTTGATAAAAAAGATACGCCTTTACTAAAAATCAGGCAGACATTTTTATATCTGCTCCAGCTGCAAGTTTTTTTGTGAGCAATTTTTTCTGATGCAGGAAATATTTACCGTAACAAAACAAACTAACTGATGCCAACCGTTTGATTTTTGCACCGTAATTTAAAGAATTTTAATGCCTTGCATTCCTTGCAACTTTTATTAAAGCAAGCTACGTAAATATTTATTTTTGCCGAAAGTAGTTTAAGTACCTTGTTCTTTTTTTGTTTTTGTTTTTATATAATAATTGTTTTTTCACTACTAACCTAAGAAATTGCTATTATATACTCCATTTCCCTAACGAGAATTAATATTTCTCACCCTAGGTAAATAATGATAATAAAAAATAGCTAGGTCAATAATGAGACATTTTCATATAAAATTTGACACATGCCAAATTTTTACATAAATATAACCCAATCTGATTAGAAACACACTACAGATCTACTTGATATTCCGATGCATTCAATAAATTGTTAGGAAATTACTAATGCCAAAATTAAAATTGTTAATATATCAATGTTAGCAGTCAAAAAACACTTCTCACACTAGGTATATGTATAATATACTATTATTACTTTTTTAATGTTACCGTTAAAATTATAAAAATAAAATAATATGTTCATATTAGAAATAATTTAATTAATTTAATCTAAAAAAGGTAGTAAAAAATAGTTTTTACTTACAAATAAGTAAAATCAATACTATACAAAATACTAAGAAACCCCAAAAACATTTTTTTTTGAAAAATTAATTTTGATGTCCCAGTTTTGCAAATGATGCTACTCCAAGAACTCTTATCAGTGGAAACTTTTTCGCAATCCCTACCTTAAAGTCTTTCCTGTGTAAGTCAGCAAATGTCTGCATAACCTGTGCATGACAAAACACTTTCGGACATAAACTGCAATAGTGCAAATGCATATCGTTTGGTTCTGTATTTGAATGGGTCCTTAAATGGATCCGAAGTTGTTCCTTTGGTTCACGCCTTTTTGTACAGTGTGGTTAGGTGTGGAGTCTCTCTATCCCGGTATGAGTCATCAAATGGCGAAGCAGAATTTCCCTTTTTAGTGAAACTCTTCCGAGCAAACTTCATACAGAAACAGCCGTTCTCCGGTGTGAATTCGCTCGTGTCTCACTAAGGCGAACGTGTAGGGAGTTACGTTTTCACAAATACCACAACTAAAACCTGAAAAAAAGCAAAGTATTTGCGTTTTACATGATGACATATGGATGATAGATTTAAACAAACAGACCATGAGGATTTTGAAATATTACTTTTGCCTTGTCAGATTTGCTTTAAAATTTCCATATTTCTCACTAAACTTTACTTTTTTTACCCTCAAATTTCAGAAGACAATCTTATGATGCCAAGTCTGGACTATAAGGGTATGACCCAATAATGATATTTATGTATTCTTCTAAAGTATGATTTATTACTATTGCTATACTATTAAATCTTGCTTTAACTTTAAATCTATACAGGGTGACTCAGAAATCGATCATGATAATTAGGGCGATAATTCTACATAACAAATGTAAAAAAAAAAAAAATGTCACTGGTTTGACTTATATTTGAAGCATAGACTAAGTCGATTAGGCCCCATTATTTTAGTAATAATTTGCATTGAATGTGCCACTAGAGAGATATTTACATACACCAAAGTGTCTTTTTGTAAAATTTATGAGTTTTTATTAGCTACGCTATTTTTCAAAGACCAGAAGTAAATATAAGATCTTTCTGAATTAAAGCTAAAAAAATCGTTTAGATCGCCAATTAGTATAAAAATTAAATCGTAAATTTATTTTCAACAACTTCATTTAGAGAAATGTACTGTGCAAATCTACATGATTTTTTTAAAATAATCTTCTAGTTAAGCATCAGCTATTGCATCCATACTAGCATCATCCACATTGTTTTGTTCGTTTTCTAAAATAATAAATACATTATCCCCATCCTCTTCTTCAGGTTCCGTTTTCATTTCAGATGTTGTTTTTAAGGTGCAGGCTGCTTTGTTTTCTTGATCTGCTTCTGGAGGTAAGGTAATATTACTTGGAAGTTCAGGTTCTGGATCTGGTTGTTGAATGTAGGCCACTTTGGTTACTCCTTATAAAAAATTGGTAATAAATACACTTAATGACTATAATAATAGTAATAGAAATAATCTTTATTGTGAATATATGAAATTTAAAATAAGTTATCTGACCATATTTTGACTGCCATTACCTTTAGAATAAATAAGAATAAATAAAGTTATCAAAGTGCAGTTTTTGCAGAAAGCCCTGAGTTGTTTTAAAGTTTTTCATCATATCTTTGCCATTTAGGTATTTTAAATGAAATACCAAAAAATATGGCATACATAAAAAGCTTCAGGATATTCACAATATTAATAAGAGTTTATAAAAAGAAATCTAGCTCTACTGCAACTATTATTTTGTGAATAACATATTATAGCTTTATTGCCGAATTTTTTTCTGTTACCCTGTATGTAGCAAATTTTTCATTGTCAAATAATAATCTTACATGCCATGCAGTCAATTTTTCAGAGGCCCCTTACTTTTTAAAATAACTATAACTTATGTTACAGTTTTTTAGAGGGAAAAAAATTGAATTTTAAGATGGTAAAGAAATATACATGGTGTTGTATTTAAAATACCAAAGTTGCCCTATATCGGAATATCTGCCATTTTCTTTTTGTGTTAACAGAATGTCACACCCAAATAGTGTGGATATCATAAAGAACTTTTGGTTAGTTATTATCTAAAAACTAGCCCCCACTTCGATTTTGACCAAATTTGGTATACAGGGGTTTTTGGGGTGCTGATCACGAAGAATTTTTAGTCAAAAACGTTTCGTTGCCAAGATACCCATCATAAAAGTTGGTATTTTAACTAATGTCATTTTTATTATATTCCTTCTTGTTTATGCATACCTTTTTTAATTTAAAGCCAAAGTGGTATACAATATTTGATTTTCTTCATCTTTTAAAACCTCATTTTTCTATGTATATTACACTTTTTTTTGAATTAAACTGCATAGCTTAACTTTCAATCGTCGCAAGTTATGGTGCAAAATACATGGAAAAACGGGGTTTTAAAAGGAAAAAATTAAATAGTGTGTACCACTTTAACTTTAAATCCATAATTGTGTGCAAAAGAAGGCTAAATATAGTGAAAATGAGGTTAGTTTAAGCACCTACCCAGCTTTGATGATGGATATCTCGGAAACAAACTAAAAACCCCTGTGCACCAAATTTGATCAAAATTCGAGTTGCGGCCAGTTTCTAGATAATAACCAAACTTTTAAAATATCTAAAGTTATTCACGATCAAAATGGGTTAAAATCTCGGTTAAAATATAGCTGTATAAAGCAGTAAGGTTTGTTGTTAAAATTAATTCCTAATCTTTAAGGATTTAACCCACAACTTACCAACAATGTCCTCTTCTGTACTTGGTTCAGCTATTTCCTGTTCTTCAGTTTGTGGAGGTAGTGAGTTACTCTGGGATAAATCTATTTCCATTTCAGAAGACTGTGATTCTAAAATATGTGTTCCACTCTCATCTTTAACAATAACATCCCCAATTTTTTCCCCTTATTTCTTTAAGGTGTAAGCGAAGCTTTCAGGTCGGATTGCTCACATTTTTTCCTAAAGTTATAGGATTTCTCCAATTGAAATTTGCATGGGTGACATATTTTGTCTGGTAAGCCATCACCTTCAAATACCTATAATACAAATTACATTTCTTTAACTTACAAAGGTCTTTTAAAAATGTAGCTATATCTAATTGGGTTTAGTCTTTTTATTTATTTGTAGGATCCAAGTTTCACCTTACTTTTGGCTCGATGCTGCTTTTATATACCTATTACCACTGTAAGACAAAATACTTTTATTTAAAATATTATACTGAATTTTAGTAAAGAGGATTTTAAATGTTCATTAGCAATGTATAGGTATTTTATAACCAAACAAACATTATTAAATTATCTACAACTTTTACCTCGAGCGCCACACAGGCCATAATTCTAAGAGTAAGGGGCACAGATTCCTCATTATTAAAGATTGAAATTAATTCTTCTTCTTTTCCCATACAAAGTCTACAAACATCATCTAAATCTATAATTTCTTCAGCATTTTCACCAAATTTTTTTCTACTGTATGTTTTCATTGTAATAGTTGATAAATTAGAAAACTATTTTTCAATACCAGCAACGCTCACTACTTTACCGTTTATGCTGAAATTTTAACAAAATGGCGGCGAAAACTGTTTTACCTCAGCTACGCAAAACTTCCCTTTTATCCACCGAATTTAAATTGAAACAGATTTCTGTAATACTAGCCTTTTCCCGCGTTAGATATGGAAATTAAAAATCGATAATAACACCAAATCGATAATTTTCGTAGTTCAAGATTTAGTGTATTCCTTTTACCTTGTAGAACCTTCTGAACCGTTCTCTGAACTGTCAATAGTGTCAAGAACGGTTCTACAACATGAAAACATGTCAAAAAATTGTAAAAGGAACACTTATGGTGTCGTTCTGGGTGGTTCTGGAGCATAAAGGAATACAGCAATTTCGAGCAGTTGGCATGCTTATTGATTCAAGCATTCACCTACTAGAAGCATTCCTGCAGCCCTTTGGTGCTAGCGTGCATACTAGTACAGAAAAAATATTCTAAACTTAAGCATATTCTATGACTTTGTTTTGTATATGATACTGGGAAAAACATACCTTGACATACGCAGAGCTAGAATGACATGACGGGTCTTAACGTTTTCTGTTTTATCGTCACTAAATAAATGTACTCTGAAAACCACCATTCCAAAAGGGCTTTAGAATAGGAGGGTGACTCTTTGATCTTCGAAAGTAAAAACATAGAACTTTTTGTAGTGATGAGTATCCACCGGGAGCATTCGATTGCTCCTTAATTGCTCCTGGAGCAAACAAAATGTTTTTTTATGAAGATGCTGCAAAATGATATCATATAACCAAATAATATAAGTAACTACCTACACCTACAAGTAAACAGATTTTAATACTTGATGGCATCAGGGACTTACAACAAGAATTATTAACCTTAAATATTTTATTTCCAAATGATTTATAGACGATGCTGCAAACTAGCATTCACATTGCTGACATAAACAACATAATTTTTGACGTCAGCGAATGCTCCGAGTGCAATAAAATATGCTCCCAAGGAATGCTCTCTCAATGCTCCCAAAAAAAGCTCGGAGCATTCATCAATTTTAGGCGTTCAACCAATTATAACCACGGTTATAAATGGTGACAACTTTGACGTATAATACATATAGTGTATTCCTTTTACCTTGTAGAACCGTTCTGAATCGTTCTCTGAACTGTCAATAGTGTCAAGAACTGTTCCACAACATAAAAAAATGTCAAAAAATTGTAAAAGGAACACATATGGTGTCGTTCTGGGCGGTTCTTGAGCATAAAGGAATACAGCAATTGTTTAAACGTCAACATAACCGATTGGTAAATAAATAGATAGATATATTACTTTTGCAATACAGATTCTAGTAGAAATTTAATCATACAGCTGCTTAAGTTTAAGAAAACAAACCTGACTGCAGCAAAATCCGTTTAAAATTGGTTATTCGCCTAAAATTGATAATGGCTTTAAATAAGGATCGGAGTTTCTCACGATCCATCTCTACTTTTTCGACTACCCAGCTGCTGATTTCTATTTTCATGAGTTATTTCTGCTCTCATGAATACAGAGTTCACGAATCCAATTATGAACCTTTTAAATGGTTTAGCGATTAACGGAAAGGTGGAGCCACCACCATCAAAACAAAAAAGGTAAAACCCTAGTGTCAACAATAGGAACTAATATAGATGAATAATTTGCTGAATCTTGACAACTAATTTTGTCACGTTAAAGTTGTTTTCTCGTGCGCGAAGGGTGTGTGCCCGTTGAAATCACGCGAGTTTTGCTTTAATGTGGTGGTTTAATTAGTTTTCAACCCTTTATTAATTTATTTTAACTGTAAGTATTTTCTTGTCACGTGTCTTTATTTAACGGTGACGGAATATGCGCCATTGCCATAAACAAGTGCCGGCAGCAGGTTTCATGGCCTGTCTACGTACAAATGTTGGAATTCTTTATTTGAAAAACATTTTATAAAGAGTTCGGAAAAAATCAGTGTCACATGTGCGATTTTTTAGGATGGTTTAAAAATGCTCAACGAAGGAACAAATTAATCATTAAGTTTCTTGTTATCTTAATTTAATTAGCACATTATTAAGCCTGAAGGGTAAAATATTTTCATTTACAAAAAAACCTACTTTTTTACCTTAACACGTTTTTTCATTATTAAATATAGGCCTCAAAATTGTCCTTATTTGCATGTTAAGATGTGTTAATTTTTAACTGTTAAAAACAGCTTTTGGTATTAAATAGGTATGTTTAATTTGTCCACATCATAAACGCTAATAATGTGGAAAACCTGTTTTGTTCATGGTTTTTACGTAATAAAAAATACATTATTATCGTGCCAGGTAAAACGTTTTATAAAATTGAATTAATGCAGGAAAAAACGATCATCAGTTGAAGCTTTCTCTGTTTGATTATTAGATTTCACATTTCATTGACTGATTAATTAGTTAATATGCTAGAATTGCGTTTTTGTTTGGATTGTAAAAACTGGGGAAAATATGTATCCATTAAATTTCCAATAAAAATAGTTTAAATTTCACCATTGTTGCTTATTAAATTAAAGTATATAAATGGGTAATTTTTTACTTATCGGTTCTATGGCCGATTTTTTTAAACTTTGGTTGGCGGAAGTTTTTTGACAGCGCTAATTGCGTATCTAAATGTTTTTTTCGAAAGTTTGTAGATTTCCTAACCTTAAAACTTAATAAACTTTCCTAACATTACGCCTTCTTCAAACTATTAAAACTGTTAAATGCAAAACTAAATGACTTTAGGCTGAAATTGCAAAGCTTGACTTTCAATCATTTCAATGGCAAAGTAAAGATTTACAGTTTCATGAATAAAATAAATATAAAAATGGATTTTTAAGGTAGGAGGGTGAAAGTCAAATATTAAGTACGAATTTAGCCGTAAATTAAGAATTGTTTGCAAAAAAAAAAGAATGGATATAGTAAAAATAAGGTAAACTTGCTTTTCAAGTTTGATGATGAATATCTAGAAAACGAAACTCTTTCAGATTCGTGATCAGCGCCCTAAAAACCCCCTATACCTACCATATTTTATTCAAATCGGCGATGCGTCCGATTTGTTAACATTTACCAAAACACTTTCCAAAATTTCCTTTTTTTTTTTTTAGTTAGGGAATTATTTAAGGATTTTTAGACAGATACATAATAATATGTTGGTGTCATTTGAAGGCCCAAATTTCAATTTTGGTATTTTTAAAATTAATCCACGCGATTCCGATTTGGATGATTTCTTTTGCATACTGGGTTCTTTTAGGCGCCGATCACAAACCTGAAGAATTCTTAGTCGGCAACGTTTTGTCTTTGTGATATCCATCATTAATCTTGAAAAGAAAATTTACATGATTTTCGCTAGGTTTTTGCACCTAATTCTTGATTTAATGAAAATCCCCATTTAGTTTGGTACAAATTTGATCTCCCGACTTTTTTTTATTTGATGTACGGACATTTTAAATTAAAGAATTGCATTTGCGATGTTTCATAATTAAATTTCCTTATTCCCTTACCTTGACTTTTTTAAAGAATCTTGAAACATCGAAAAAATGCAAATTATGAATTTAGAATGTCCAGTTAAGTACTCCTGCAATAACTTTGTCGAATTTCGGTTGATCGTTTTTGATATAATTGACCAAGCCTTGTCGAGTTTATATTCATCTTTAAAGAACTAGGATTATATGATTCCATATCTCCGACATTGATAGGAGTAAAAAATGATAATATCAGATTATAATAAAGTTGAACCAGGCAATTGACTATAATAATAAAAATTAGGGTATCGCATTTCAAATTTTAAAGTTCCCTAGTCTAGAAACAAAAACTATAAACTTATCTGCCTATACAAATATAATTTTAAATTCTTTATGTTCAGTTAACCCTCCGCACCAAATTTGGTTGATTTATATTTGACGGTTGCTGAGATAATCCACCGTTCTGGCTGTTTCTACTTACCCTGTATATATGTATATTTTATAATATAAACCTATTTCACAAAAAAAAAAAACAAGTTGCTGTATGGCAAATAAAAATTAAAAAGTTGATACTTTTTAATTGTTTTAGAGTAAAAAACAGGCATGTTTTTGTTTGTATTGTTTATTGAACCAACCAGTACTGTTTTCCTGGTTTGCTTACAATTATTTGGGCTATTTCGGGATTCATAGCAAAAATGCAACACAACTGTTTGTTTAAATACTCAAAACACAGATCACAGCAAAAATTCAAAATTTCTAATAAGTAAATCAAACCTATCCCAAGGTAAATACAAACCTTTTCATGTAATCGGTGCTCGTCTCAGCCGTTTACCTATTTATTATCAGGAACCAATATACCTACGACATTTCTTGGGCTCGGAAACCGATTTACATATACAGGGTGTCCCGAAAGGTGAGGTCACAAATGGTGGGGATGATAGAGTAAGCCAAAATAATGTTAGTACTTCATATAAAAAAACATTCTATGGCGTTTCCTTAGGGAGTTAATGATCTTCAAAGTTAGAATTAAAAATATGTTAGTATTTCATTTAAAACTTTTGAATGGTTACCACGATAATAATGATATTTGGGCAATAAAATTAACTTATAATAATGCTTTTTTCATAGGCACAAAAGCAGGTAAGTCATAATTATTATATACAGGGTGAGGCGATTTTTTCGTTTATTGTATGCATTTTTTACAGAAGTGAAAAATTTGACATTTTGCTAAGACCGTTTGATTCCTTCATTCTTTTTCTACAAAAAAGGTACACCTTACTTAAATGAATTTCTTTTAAATCCAGACATACCAGCATTTTGTATGTAAGTAAAATTTCATTTTTTTAGAAAATCATTAAAATATGGTAGAATTTATAAATGGTGTTTGTAAGCCTCTTAAATTTATAATACAGATAAAGACTGTTTTTAATAATTTTACGACATTTCAATAATTTTCTAAAAAAAAAAATAATTTTTTATCTACATAGAAAATGTTGGATCTCTGAATTTAAAATGGAATTTTACGAAAAACGGTCCAAGGTATCGATTTAAATGCAGGGTGTATCTTTTTTCTAGAAAATAGGTTAAGGAATCAAACGGTAAAAGCAAAATGTCAAATTTTTCACTTCTGTAAAAAATGCATACAATAAACGAAAAAAAGAGTCTCACCCTGTATTATTATGGCCTACTGCGCAATTATTTGCCTATGAAAAAAGCATTGGTATGAGTTAATTTAAATACCCAAATATTATTATTACTGAGTACTTAACCGTTCAAAAGTTATAAATGAAATACATTTTTTAAATTTTAACTTTGAAGGTCAATAACTTAATAAGGAAGCGCGAAAGAACTTTTTTATATGAAGTACTAACAATATTTTGGCTTACTCTATCACCCCTATCATTTTTGACCTTACCTTTCTGGACACCCTGTATATACGAGTATAAATGGCTTCATGGCCACTCTTTCAATCGGAAACCATTTTACGAACACCCATTGCAGTACACCATTATAGTTAAAGTCGTTGTTTATTTCTAATTGGTAATTTTTGTATTAGTTTAAGTCATGGGATAAATTATTATTTCTTATGAAAACTTACCGTTTTTGATTAGTTGTTATTTATTTAAATAAAAATTAAATATATATTTTCTTGTATATTATGTACCTCTTAGCTAAAAAATGCTAAAAACTCATTTCTATTGCAGGTAGAAAACACTAATTTATTTCTCCAAGATGCCTAAGCAGGTAAGTTCATATATCTTTGTATAATAATAAAAATTTTAATGAAATAAATTCAAGTAAGCAAAACACTGATACAAAGTGTTTAAAACTAGTGTCGAACTTTACGTTAAAAAATGTTACTTTTTTTAACACTGTCAGTAGTGTACCAAAATAGAGTAGTGCATCTTCATTATTACGATCAAAAATCAGCATTTTTTTGTTGTTTCTCGTAGAAAAAGATATTTGTTTGCTTTGTACTAAGAGTCATAGAATTTTGAAACTTCGTATGAACTTTAAAATACCTGTGGAATGTGTTGATAGTATGTAGGTAAAGTCTACTCAACGTCGATAAGTGGTGAAAGTTGAGTTCTTTGACTCATTGATGTGTAGACATTAAATTGTGATAATTATTTGACCCACTGTAAAGATTAATTAATGAGCAATAGGTACCGAAATGGCTACTTCTTTAAATATTTAATTAGGTTTTAATTATTTTTACTGATAGGGTAATACAGGGTAATCAGGAAATTTAAATATGTGCCTATTATTATTTTCCGTACATTATTATATAAATGAATAGATCTTTTTACGAAGAATTCGGTGATATACGGGTTGCTGGGTTTATTTCCTGCGGTTCTGATGCAGTTGTTTCAAAACTGCATGATGACTACAAGGATAGTTTCACCTAAAAAAACCTGGCTGCCACAGGTCACAGGTGCTCATTTGTCCAAGTCAAGAATTTTAAAAATACGTTAATTACTTTTTGGGGTTAGTTTATACTAATAAGGTTTTCATCAGAAGAACAAATTATGTTGTATGCTAAAAATGATATGATATATATGTTGCAGGCAAATGGTTATTTTAGGCAAATGCCTTTTGCCTGGAAAAATAACTTTCACCGTCGTAACTGGGGGAGTTTCCCCCGCCCTTCCTAAACGCTCCTAGGCTCTCCCAGAAAAAATGTACCATATAGGCAAATTAATAAAATGAATAGGTAATTACAGGTGTGTAAGTTAGAACATGCTATTGTACCTTACATACATATTCAATACAGTATGTCCACTGATGGACTTTACAATGGGACAGATGGACCAATAATTTCAATTTTAAAGAAAGTCATGTATGGCAACTGCTTTTGCTTCTTAAAAAACAAGATTTACAATTTGTTTTGTTTTGTTTGTACAGGGCTGCAAAAGTACAAAAATGTGAAATGGACCAACAGAAAATTGCCTTTATTTTTAATAATTTAGCAAAATGTCTAAATAAAACTTTTTAGAATTAAATAAGGATCCCATATCTAAAATTCCACATGAAATATTTTTTTTTAGTATCTTGTTTTTATTTATTCATGTTTTACTCCTTGTTTACTTGATTTTTACATTTTGTATTTAAATATATTTAAAAAACTTTGACATTAAATAATTTTTTATTAAAACCAGATAAATTAGGTAAAAAGGTGTAAAACATAAATAAAAAAATATATCGAAATAAATTGTTTATTTTATGTGAAATTTTAGCTTTGAGATTCTTATTTAAATTTAAAAATCTTTCTTATTTGACATTTTGCTAAAGTATTAAAAATAAAAAGCAGTTTTCTCCTGGTCCATTTTCACTCTTTTGCTTTTGAAGCCCTGTACACAACAAAACAAATTTCTCAACGTGAATCTTGTCCATCCCTGGACATACTGTATAGTACTGTATCAATAATTGTCTAAGATGGGGTCCTTTTTATTTCCTGGGATAAAAAAGGGGTTTGACGGACACACTTTAGACCTGCAATAGTTACTTTTTTACTTGAGGACGTTTTTTGTTTTTTTGGTCTAAAAAAATTTCTTGGAAAGTAAAAAAATACATACAGTTTCCGTCATTCAGATGTTTCCCCCCAGGTTCGATGGCTAGTTACGCCTATGGATGAAAGTAATTTTTATTTGAAAGCCATTTGTCTAGGTAAATGCATTTGCCGTGGTCCTTGTTAGGCAAATGACTGTGATACATTTGATAACATATTAGGCGTACAGTGTGTTTTACAGACTACAGTAAAAAGCAAAAGCACGTGTAATTTGATTGTTGTGTCACATTGGGGCGCTCATGGTTAGTTTTGGTTAGGTAAATCTTTTTTTTTATTTGGTTTATTAGGAAATAAAAATAAAGATTTAACAAACCATAACCTCCCAATGTGACCGTTTTTCATGACCGTCTGGTTATACAAATATTTCCTATTTCCATTTGCCTAAAAATTGCTTGGGCAAGTAAGAATGAATTGCTATTTGGCTAGGCAGATAGCATTTGCCTAGGTAAATACCATTTGACAATAAAAATACATCATTTGCCCTGGCAGAAGGCATTTACCTAGGGAGGAAGCCATTTGCCTAAAATAACCAGTTGCCTGCAACATATAAATATATTTTTAAACCTAGCATCAAAAACACAATAAGAAGACCGTGAGCCAGGTGCAAAATTTTGTCTGTTTTTTCTTCTTAGTCCATAACTCGTAAAATGCTTCAAAATGGTTGAACATAAATCGTTGTGAGCGTCAGCTGATTCTCTGATGGTAAAATTGTAAAGGATGCTCCACAAAAAATCCATATTAAACTTGTGTTTTTATAGAACACCCTGTTTATAAGTTCATTTTTAAATTGTAGCAATAAAAATAAAAGTACAGTTTATCAGCGATATCTATACCAGAAATGTAAGGTTTTAAGATATTTAGGATTAATTAAAATTTTAGAAAGAAACAAAATTTTGGTATATCCTATCTTACTTACGCTGGACTTCAAGTATATATTTTATTAGATTGCTAGAATATTAAGTGTACAATCACCTACATTTACTTTTTTACTATAAAATGTACAGGGTGGTGCGATGTCGACTGGTTTAACAGGAAACTCGTATTTCCTGACCAGAAAGAAAAAAATTGAAATAGGTGTCTTGGGCTCGATTTTCGAAATTAGATGAATGGTGAAAACCGCATCCCGAAATCTCTATGGATTTTTTCCGTGGCCCACTATAGTATGTATAATATATCATTGGAAATTGGATTCGTTGTCTAAAGAAAATTTGCATTCATTGGCAAGACAATCGTCTATTAAAAAATCTTTTAACAGTGCTTGTTTAAATTTATCAACCTCAATCTTTTGAATTGTATTGGTATTTTTCATGAAAATTGGAGGACTTTAGTAAGATAACATAAACCGAATTTAATCCAAAAAATGACAGATATCAATGTTAAACTGACGGCTGGGCGCCATTTTGAAAAGAAAACATAAATGGTAAGGGGGTCTTGTCGCATATCCTTTTAAAGCTCCTGACTAGTGCTTTAGAACCCCAGAATATAAAGTCAATACCTCTACCTACTACAAAATGACGGTACTTTTAAATATTACCTGAATACCTCCTTCGAATGGGCATATTTCCGAATTTAATAATAATACACCTAATTTATTTAATAATGATATTGGGTGATAATATACAGGGTAGGACAAAAGAATGTATTTTTAATGAAGCACCCTGTATATTATATCACCATTAAAAACATATCCAAAATACCTTCAAGAAAATACTACATTAGGTATATCTAATTTTCATTAGTTTTGGAAATATAGCCACCAAGTCAGGTATTCAGGTAATTTTCAAAGTACCGCCATTTTGTGTTAGGTAAAGGTATTGACTTTATGTTCTAAAGTTATAAAGTTCTCGTCAGGGGCTTTAAAATGATGTGTCACGGGACACCCTTTTCCATTTATTTATTTATTTATTTTTTCAAATTGGAGAACAACTCTTAGGTGGACAATTATATTTGTCATTTTCTGCCCAAAATTTGGCTGATGTTGTCTTACTTAAGTCCTCAAATTTTCATGAAACGACTCCAAACAATTCAAAAGTTAGTAGGGAAGGTCCTGAATTTAGACAATCGCTGTATACAATGTAGTCCGTTTAAAGTTTTGCAAGGCAATATTTAAAAAATGTTTATTTTTAATAGTAAAAATTTGGGAAAATGCAATGGTAGGTTAGTTCTGGTTAATGGGAGCGAGGAGTGAGGTAACTTTTAAAGGGTGAGGTGTAATTTTCTTTTTACATTGCATAAGTTACAAGTTACACGATCGGATCGCATACCGCTCCTTTTGTAAAAGTTATTATTTTTTGTGCTGTTTTTCTGCAATTCTGGTGTCGTTAAAAGAAACTTAATTTATGTATTTTTTTTTTAATAAACAGTTTAGCACTGCCACTTTGCATAGTAGAAAATTAAACTATGTGGTTTTGCTAAGGAATTCGCCATTTTCAGCAAAAAATCTATGTCTGGGCCTGTTTAGTTGGCAGGAACTTGCTGCATTTCCAAAGTAATTAGATTGGCTGTAGACATTTTAAATATACCATCGACAACGTCGTAAAATGTATTTTTATACGTCAATAAATAAATAAATAAACAGCCGCAGCAAAAATAACTTATGGATGTATTCATCGGCAAATAAGAAACAGCCTTACCGTGGAAAAGGCCGGAAAACTAACTTATGTTATCCATAATTATAATTTACCTTATGAAGATCATTCAAGAATAGAAGAAGCTACTGAGGAAAAAATAGAAAAAAAGATATCGGCCTTGAAGTTATAATTAACGAAATAGAAATTTGAATGTTACCGTAATATTACAGATTTTTAAATTACCGGTAATTTTACATTCTTAGTCATAATAATGAAAAATACAATAACGGTATAAACGTACTCACTACTTATTGTTATTCTCGGGTATTTAGGATAAAAGGTCTCTTGTTTTTTGAGTTTCCTTGCACTCTGTTATCGTAACTAACAGTAAATCTACTTCTTATCTGTGTGTTTTATAATAATGTAAACTACACGTCTGTACAAACAAGGGTGTTCATACGTATGTTACACATATATAAAACAAACACCAACTAACAAGCATTTTCTTATTTTTTTAACAATTAGTTTTACTCTCCGAAAGGTCGCCGATATTTGTAGTTGGTAATTTAAAATGGTCTTATTTACGGAAAAAAGACAATGGTGGCATTGTTTGAATCCTTTAGCTCCATTAAGTAGAAAAAATAATGCCCGAAGTAGTAAGAAAAGTGATTTGGAAAGATTTTCAACATCGGAAGGTGTAAGTGTGTTTGTTTTTTTATACAGTGAGGACGCGTGGATTGCAACAAATTTCATTTAAAATTTAACAATTTGTTTTTTGGAAAAAAAATACTTAAACAAAATTATCTCAATTTTTTGCTGCAGCTTTTTCATGGTAAATATACGTATACATGGTGGTCCAAATATAAACAACGGCTTATTTTTTTTATAAAATCATCTATTTTTAAATACATTTTTAAATTCTGCATCGATTTTTAAGTTTACCATGGTAAATTTGACCGCATTTAAATAAAAATAATGTAATGACATCCTTAAGAAAAATACAGGGTGTCCAGTTATTTAACCGACACACTTTAGGGGTGATTCTACAATGAAAAATAAGAAAAAACTTATGTCCTAAACGTCTTAGTTTATGAATTACGGGGTGTTAAAAAAATTTTATAAAAAATAAAAAAATTGTAATAACTTTTATACCAATTCAGATATTTTTTAATAATTTGGGGGACGCCTCCTATGCATCAGAAGACATTTTTTGGCATCCATGAAAAGAATAATTTTTTACCAGTGTCATGAGGGGTTTAAGGTAAATATTTTTAATAAAAATTATTACACCACTGTATTTCCCATTTAGTTTGGAACAAATTTAATCTTTTTTTTATTTGATGAACGGTTTTCGCGTAAATAAATAGGAACCATTTCTCGGCATGGTCATTTCGTATAGCACTGATATCAAATTCTACAGTCACTTTTGGTATTTATTCTTTAATTGGATAGAGATTTGATCATGTCGAAAAATCGTTTATATTTTAAAAATTATTTTTATTTTAAAATATTTACCTCAAAACCCCTCATGGACGACACTGGTGAAAATTATTTTTTTATGCATACCTAAAAATATCTTCTAATGTGTAGGAGGCGTCTCTCAAATTAATTAAAAATTTCTGATTTGGTATAAAATTCATTATAAAAAGAAATATATATTTTTTAAAAAGTAGTTCATGCACTAAGAAGTTTAGAACATATCTTTTTATGAAGTTGTTTTCTGATTTTTTATTGGAGAATCACCCCTTAAAGTGTGTCGATTGAGCTACTGGACACCCTGTATAAGTAAAGCCATTTTTTAAATCACTACATAGTATAAAGCAAAGTCGCTTTTCGCGTCTGTATGTACAGTAGTGGAAAAAAGTATGGAAACTTTTTAAGATTACGATTATTTTTTGTTTCTGCAATATTATTTCCGCATACACATAATTAGAATATAAATTGACGTAGTATTATTTATTTTTTAGAAAATTGTTTTTGTTAGGATTCTTGTTTTTAAATAATAAGAAATTTTCAAAAAACAGTTGGAAAAAAGTATGGAAACTTTTATTATTTCATAAAAAAAATGTTACAAACATATGATTGACACTTTTTAGTATTTTGTAGAATACCCTTTAGCATCTAAGACTGCCTGGCACCTTTTAAGCATAGAGTCAACCAATTTTTGAAGTGTCTCTACAGGAATTTGGGACCACTCTGATTTAATAATATTAAACAGTTGTTGTTGATTTTTGATATTAGAATGAATTCGAATACGGCGATCTAAGACGTCCCAAAGATGTTCAATAGGATTTAAGTCTGGGGATTGAGATGGCGATTCAAGTACAGTTATGTTTTTCTCACCAAACCAATCTTTACTAACTTAGATGAATGTTTTAGGTCATTGTCCTGTTGAAAAATCCATCGCAATGGCATATCTTCTTCTGCAAATGGTAACATTGTATTTTCCAATATCTCTTTGTATTGAAATCGGTCCATTTTACTCTGCACTTGAATGATTGGTCCTGTCCCAGATCAAGAAAAACATCCCCAGACCATTATGTTCCCTCCTCCATGCTTCACAGTAGGAATTTGGTACTTTGCTTTGAATCTTGCGCCCCGCCGCCGGTCTTCTTATATATCGTCTGCCATCAGATCCAAATAGTGAAAATTTACTTTCGTCACTCCACAGAACGGTATTCCATTTTTCTTGAGACCAATTAATTTGAGCTCTAGCAAATTCCATTCGAGCCTTTCTATTTTTTTGGACAAAAGCGGCTTTTTAACAGCGACTCTTCCATAAAGCCCTCCATCAAGTAGACGGTTTCTTACGGTTCTACCTGTCACGTTAACACCAAATTGCTCAGTGATTTCAGTGGTAATTTGACTGGAAGTTTTTCTGGGATCAAGTTTTGAGATCCTTAAAATAGTTTTATCAATTCGGCAAGTAGTTTTACGAGGTCTTCCCGACTTCGGCGCAGTTCTTACATCACCTAGAACCTAAAATATGAATAGTTTCCATACTTATTTCCAACCACAAATTCCTTATCACAAAAAAAAAACATAAACAAAATTTCTTGAATTCCTAAACACGATAATATGTACTTCAGTGGCATTCCTACATTTTAGCAAACATTAAAAGGTTCCTGACAAATTTATTATTTAATTATACGAACAATCTTAAAAGTTTCCATACATTTTTCCACTACTGTATGTATGTTTAAATTTTTAAAACTACTTAACGGATTGTGATGAGGGATTTTTAATAGATAAAGTGATTTAAGAGAAAGGTTTTTATGTATAATACCATGCTTAATACATTAGAAAACCACTAATAATTTTAAGATTTCTAATGTGAAGTCTTAAATAAACATCTTTTTGTGCTTACATTGCAAATGCTTGCTGGTATAGGGAAAGAGAAATTGTTTTGGTTAGTTTTGGTTATTTCTGGTTAAATATAAATCTAGTTAGATAAAATTTAACTCGTGCGAAGCCGCGGGCAAAAGCTAGTGTCAAAATATAAGATTTACACATTGGAGACACACTAATTTTTAATAGATAACTTTCTTAGGAAAAGACAATAATGTTAATATAATAAAGTGCAAAAAGTAGGTTAAACGTTTAAGCATTAAACATAAATTTAACGTAGAAGGTAACATTTCCTTTTTAACATAAAGCCTATTTATCATTGTTTATAAAGAAAAGAATAGCAAGATATGTTTAAGATACTATTTATAATTTACACATTTAGGTACTAATACTTCTTACCTTGGACAATATATCCATATAATACTATTAGCCGATAATTTATCTCTATACCTACCTATGACCATTGAATATCGTGTTTCATATGTAGGTCATTTATGCATTATTACGTATAAAAATCATAAAAATACATGTAGACTTATGCAAAAATTATACAGGGTGGTTTTAAAAATTAAAATGGCATGCCACACAAAAACCCCTTTCTAAAAAAATACGTAAGGCTCATACAATCTTAAGGAATCATCTTTTAAAAGACCGGGTGTCAACGAATTTATTAGACCAGCCATGACTCCTAGAGTATTTGACATATCAAAATGAGACTTGGTATAGGTAAATGGTACATATGAGCAGAGGAGATTTACAAATGTTTTTCATTTCCCAGCCACCTCCGATTCCATTTAAAAGTTCAAAATTGAAGTCATTTCCAGTTAAATTGAAAGTAACCAAATGGCGAGAAATATGCGAAAACTCTGCTCCTTCCATATCATTAAGGCTCTTCGCACATGGGTCGGTGAAACAGCAACCAGGACGCGATTTTTACATGCTTCGATAGCACTTAGGCATATTAGCGTATCGGATCTCAGTAATCCGCGTCTTTTTATAAATAAATGCAATACAGAACCGTTTTGTAATTTGTTTAGAGTGTGTGATTTATATGATTACGTCTGGTTTTTACACGAAAAAATTAGTTTTGTAGAGGAGGTTGTGTGCTGTACTTTATAATTTTATTTTAAAAGAATATTTGCGAAATGATTACACAAAAAGAGCTTGCAATAAAATAGCAAAAATAGTCAGCCTGTCAGGTAAAAAAATAATTTATTTTTTGTCTGTAAAATAATGTTTGGTATGATTCAGACATTTGCGTACTTGTCTTAGAGGGCTCTATTATGACACTCTTTGACCCCGTGGGATAATCCAAAGCGGTAGTTTTTGCACCGCCACGGCCTAGTTCGGGGAACACCTGCGCTCCTGATCGACATATGATTTCATCGGCTAAAAATATAGTAAAAATTGACCATTAAACGTATGCTCGTCTCTGTACGGTTGATGCCACTTCAAACACGATTATATGCGTACATACTGTCGAAAGCTCATCGAGTCTCAGTCTCGTCGCTGTTTTACCCTCCTATTTGCGAAGTGCCTTACTCTTTATCTTGATTTTGTAACTTGGCTCTGCTACCCCTTTCCAGTCGTATTGCTTTCCAGGGCTTTATAGGTGGAAACTCTGGATAATCGAGCCTGTGCTCCCAGAGATTCCAATTTTTTTAAATAAAATGTTGCTATTAAAATGAACAAATCGATGCAATGCATAAATTGTCAGCTGTCAAACTAAGAACCGCTACTGGTCTTGCGTATAACCTTCATTGTTAAAACTGACACTTCCCGCGGCACGCCCATTCATTTCCCGCCATTTTGGAAATACCTCGTGTTCAATACCAAACAGAAAAGCCATCAGCATATAGAAATCTTCGCTCACAGCGATTAGTTTCAGAAGAAAGATGCCTTCAATTTGGCGTGAGTCTCCTATCTTCCTCGAGGAACCAACACATCTTCTACATCCACCATGCACGGCATCGCGTAAGAGCCCAGCAAGAACTCCCTTCGGCCATGTTAACTCGACCGAAAACGAACGAAAACTGGAGTGCCATACTCTCCTTTTATATGTCTAATACTCCAGAAGTCTGGCTCTAATAGATGCGTTGACATCCGGTTTACAAAGAATAATACCGGGTAATTCAAAATTGATCCCAAAACTGAGGGCGTTAATTCTACATACATATATTAAAAAAATATTTTTTAAAGTTTAAAAAAATAATAATAGTGACATAGTACACATGGTGTTTAAGAAAGCTTACCTTTTCATTTTTCTTAAATTTTTAATGTTTATTGATTTCTTTTGTTATTATGCTAAAAACGTAATAGATAAAAAACTATAAATCTTTTATATTGGGTTGTGCATCGCCAGACTAGCTATAGGAAATCCCATGTAATTTTTAAAATTTTACAAATTCCCTTATAAACAAATATGATTTAATTGGCTTATTAGAAAATAATAAAATTCAGTGTGTAAGCTTATCTTATCAACGTCTTCAAAAAGACTAATCTCGAGACTAATACAATTTTGTTGGGAGGCCAACATTTAAGCTGGAATTATAGATTGACGTTTCTGTTTTCGTTTGCCTTTTGACGTTTTTAGTTAGAAAATGAAACAACAACTTTGCATTTGTCAATTTATAGTTTCTGTTTACCGTTTTCATATACTATATTAGAAACCGAAACGTCAAACGGCGATCGGTAACGGAAACGTCAATATATAAATTGAGCTTTAAAGGTATCATGGGATGGGATTTCCTATGGCCAATCTGGCGATGGACCACCCGGTATATAAGAATTGTTCTTCTATTCTTTTGTGTTATCGTTGTAAGTTGGTATCAAAATATAAATGAAAAACCTGTATTACTAAAAAGACTGGCCTTAAGTACCAAATCCAACTTGAATATATATTTGTCAGTAGTTTTATCAAATTATTTTGGAAATTAATAAATAAGGTTATGAAAAAAAGTTATAAATTTCACTGAAGTCAGTTTAATTTAGTTACAATATATGTAGATTTTAAGTGGTCAACCGGTCAAGCTGCAGACCAATCCAAATCTAATAGAAAAACACCGGTTATTGCGATCATCGATGCATCAATATCATCGTCATTATCTATTTTTACACGAGTGGTTTTGCTCGAGCCAATAGATACGCTAACAGGTGGTTTGAGAACAATGAAAATCCTTTTGTAAGGTGGCCCATACCGCCGACGTTGTTGCCAGATCTTAAAGGAAAACGTCAAAAAATAATGATAATTCTTTTAGGTGGCAACAATTCATTGCTAAACACGTTTAGCCAAATTAAAAGGTATATAGGCCAGTAAAGCAACAGCAGTTTTGCATTTGCCAATTTATAGTTTCTGTTTTCATATACTATATTAGAAACCGAAACGTCAAACGGCGATCGATTACGGAAACGTAAAAGCTAATGTTGCGCCATCATATTTAGATATCGCCATTGTTGGTCTAATGGTCTTGGTTAATGTTCTACACGCGTTAGGCCGTCTCCTTCCCACGCATCGCCTGTGTACAGGATGGGCCAAATTCGACGCTTTTGATAGGAAACTCATGTTTCTGTACGTTTTACAAAAAAACTGACCCCCATTTGCGATGCTCAAATTTCAAGCCAAATTTACTAGTGAAAACCGCAATTCGCTATCTTGTGTCGTTTACTCGCTACAGCGTGTTTTCTAATTTCTTGCGTTTTCTTTAATCCTTTATAACTTGTTTATTTTTAAATATTTTTTAATTCTGTAAAAACACTTCTACAGCAACTTTTTATGCAGATTGCAGATATAATTTTAGTTTTTTTCTAGGGTTGTGCATTTTTGATTTATTTATTTATTTTGGGAAATTTTAAATAGAACACCCTGTATATTTTTCACTATTAAAATGGTTAAAAAATTACCTTTTTAAAAATGTGTCACACTTTATATTTCTTCTCAGCTGTTTCTAAGATATTGCATATCTTGTCATTTATGACTGATATTGGTTAAATAGTAGGCCATGAAAAAGTAATTATGTTTTACTTTAAACAATCTTGTTATAACTTTTGTTTTTATGGACTGCAATGACGAAAAACCATTTTTATTAATAACTTAACGCAAATAAGGGTAAAAATAATTCTTTTTATAAGTATTTTAAATTATTTTGTTAATATTTTGCCCTAAAAACATTTTAATCAGGTTACGTAAAATTTTATATAAAAACAACCATTATTTTTTGTATACAGGTAAGTAAAAGATGGCCATGAAAAACAAACACAAGCTAAATTTAACCCTTTTAGCTAATAACTGGCATTTGTTATTTCTTAATTTACTAAAATATGAAAAATAATGGTTGTTTGTTACACTAAATATTAACGTTTTAATAAAACCTGATTAAAAAGTTCCTAGGGCAAAATATTAACAAAATAATTTAAAATACCAAAAACTAGGATTATTTTTACCTCTATTTGCGTTAATAAATTATTAATAAAAATAGTTTCCCGTCATTGCAGTCAATAAAAAACAAAATTTATAACAAGATTGTTTAAAGTAAAACATAATAACTTTTTTAAGGCCTACTATCTAACCAATATCAGTCATAAATGACAAAATATGCAATATCTCCGAAACGGCTGAGAAGATAATTATTATATGTAACACATTATTAAAACTGTAATTTTTAACCGTTTTAAGAGTGAAAATATAGGTGTTCCATTTAAATTTCCGAAAATAAATAAAAAGTCAAAAATGTGCCACCCTAGTAAAAACTAAAATCATATCTGCAATCTGTATAAAAAGCTGCTGTAGAAATGTTTTTACAGAACTAAAAAATATTTTAAAAAAAGTTATAAAGGATAAAAGAAAACGCAAGAGTTAAGAAACACGCTGTAGCGAGTAAACGACGCAAGATAGCGAATTGCGGTTTTTA
This sequence comes from Listronotus bonariensis, assembly GCA_014170235.1. Lineage (NCBI taxonomy): Eukaryota > Metazoa > Arthropoda > Insecta > Coleoptera > Curculionidae > Listronotus > Listronotus bonariensis. Next base: position 101,160 of record JACEGR010002940.1, read on the forward strand.
CTAGTAAATTTGGCTTAAGTTTTGAGCCTCGCATATAGGGGTTAGTTTTTCGGTAAAACGTACAGAAACATGAGTTTTCTATTAAAAGCGTCGAATTTGGCCCACCCTGTACAGGGTGTCCGGATTTCGTTGTAATTGCAGGCGATCTTGGTTATTACTAGAGATAGAGATTTGCGGTTTTCGCGAACTGTTGCTACCTACTTTATTATAAAACGAAAGATGATACTTAAAGATTTTTCATGGCTCTCTTAGTTTTTAACATACAGGGTGAAATTCATTGCTGGGCGAGATAAAATAGTTTAAACTCAGATTTTTTGTAAAATGTAAATAAATGATAAACTTAGGGCTAACCAAGGTTAGTTTATATTTATAAGGTTGCGACATATCCTCAACTTTTAGGCGGTTCGAGGTCAGGGACGCAACGGAAGGGCACTCTACGGAGAAAAGTTGGCAAGACTGGGTAAAATCAAAGCTGATGGTCAATCCAGTGGCGTCTAGAGTTTGCGCATTTCATTTTGCATTGTTTTGGAAGTGATATTTGTTGAGAGATGTAATTCTAAATGTTTTTTATTTAAAGTAAAAGAATTTACAACTTAATAATAATTAAAAACTGTTGTCTAAATAGTTGTTCTACTAATACAATAAACTGTATATCTCCGGCACTGAACAACATGGCCTAAATATGGGAGATGTGACGTCATAACACGTCAGAGTAATATGGCCGAATGTCGCGACCCTATATAGACCGACTTTGGCGCTAACTTTATTTTTTGTTTATAAAGTCTATATCATGGCCCACTATGCAAAATTCAATTTTAAAATTAAAAACATCAATTTTGGGTCTTAAATTCAAAAATAACTATAAGGTATTATATATTTTTAAAAAGCTTTCATCCTCCTTAATTTAATAAATAAGAAATATACAGGGTGTTCCATAGGAAAAATCAAATATTTGGTTCATATCTCGAAAAAATTAAAATTAAAAAAATTAACTAGACCACTGGATTCTACATAAAAATATCCAGCAATATAACTTTTTACTTTTGTTGTTATAGTTACAAGACAACTGAAATACGAGGGGGGCCAAAATGAAAAAAATGAATTAAGCCTTGTATGTCAAAAACTAAGAAGGTCATGAAAAATATTTTAGTGTCATCTTTCGTTTCATCAAAAAGTAGCAACAGTTCGCGAAAACCGCAAGTCTCTATCTCTAATAATAACCAAGATACCCTGTTATTGCAACGAAATCCGGACACACTGTACACGTTTATTTGGCGGAATCGCATTTGTGCTTCCGATTTTTCTTTTTATTTTGTTTAGCTGGTATTTTTGCGCTTCTAAATAAGGTTTTTCTAAACACTTTAACGCTTAATTTTAACCTGTGGCCTAAAAAAAATTAAAAAGTACCAACTGCACTTAAATAATTAACAATATAATTTTATAAGAAGTTGTCTCCAAGTGCTTTACTTCCTTTAAAAAAATATTTCACAAAATTAAAACAATAAGTAATGATATTATGTCATAACTATAGAATTAATAACAGACCAAGTACTCTTTAAAAGCAATAAAACATTTTGGCAACCTTGCCCTACCGTGCTATCCGTGCGTCACGGCCAAGTCAGACCGGTAATTTTAAAAATGGTGCCTTCCCATTGGTCAAATACGAAACATTTGCCGGCCACAACCGCCTGTTATAAAATTACGGACTGTTCGTTTTCTCAAGAAATATTTCAGAATGCACCATTTTCATATTGTTATCTCTCTCGGTGACGTAATATCTATTTGAGAATTTCAGCCAGGGATCATGCAAAACCTGCGAATAGAACGGACTTGTTTTTCAACGGTTTGCGATTACGTTTGTTTGAATTTATCGGGCTTTGCCAGTACAAAAGTACCACGGTTCGCACAACGATATTGGTACTTTAATTTAATAATTGCGGTTTTGTGAATCTACGATCGGATTTGGAATACTTAGTGGTTTCTGAAAAACTGGTGCCATAGACCTGCATTTTGATTAGTTATTAAGAATAGTGGATGCATATTGGTTTTTAACCACTTTGGGATTTAACTTAATTTACTTCTTCGAACTCATTAGTCAAAATGGTTTCTAGCAAATTGGTAAGAAATGTTTGTTATTCCACTTAACATACCTAAAATATTACATAAATATTGTATGACATTGCTAATATGTTAAAAACATACATGTTATATTATCACTCCATGAACATTTTAGCGATCTGTAGGGGAGCCCAAGATGCTAAATTTGCAGTTACTCGAGCGTCATAAAGACCTATTGGGTTGCAAAGCTTAGGTGATAAGAAGAAAAAAATGTTATATAATGTATACATTTTCATCGGTGGGGGAAGCGGCTATAGACTTTTAAGTATGTCAAAAAATATTTTTATTATTTCGGCTTGTGGAAATCGTTCAAATCGTATCGAATTATATATTTTTCGTCATCCTTGAATTATTTTCTTCAAAATAAATAAGAAAATAACCACGCTCAAGCATGTCAAAATGACGTTTTTTTTCAACTTTGTAGCCCTCCGGTTTCTTTACGTCACTCTCAAATTGTCAGATTAGTGGAATATGCACTCTTTAGCATGTAATTAACTTACCCTATCCTAATCTGACGCGCACGACAATTTATGTGGGATATATTTTTGTTTTACGACCGCCCCTGTATACGGGGCTCATATTTGGTGGAGGTATTTAATCGGGTATAAGGTATCCTCCGGTATATTTTTCTGACGCGCTCTAGTAACTGCAGAAATCCCCTCTTCGGCATAGATCATTTAGGTAATTAAATTGACAACTTTAATTTTTATTTTAATATAACAGCTAAAGACTCTAGGAGAAATGTTGTTCTTAGTGGTTCACAAAAATCCGCAGTACACATTCCACAAAACTCACTGCTACCCATTTTTTTTATTTTAATCTTATCTTAAGGAATTTATCAAATATAAACAAAAAATGCATATTTTCGGTCTGGTCAAAAGTAAATTGACATCCTCTTTTTTGACTGAATTTTATTCACTACGTTATTAAAATCTCAGGCAGTAGTTGACATTTTTAAGTTTTAATTATGCCTTGTGGTATAGTGTTGTCCGTCGATATTAAGTGGCGAATTATTGCTGATTATAAAAAGGTCTTCGTCAAGCTAAAATCGCCCGTAAATACTCGCTTTTGAGGGCAACTGTACAACAAATTATAAAGAAGTTTAATCTACGAGGTCATGTTATGCCGATAAAAAATCCGGAAGACCGCGGAAAACTACCCCTAGAATAGACAACTTAATTTTAAGAAAAGCAAGGCAAGATCCATTTAGCACATCAAAAGAAATTAAAGAATTTTTAGATAAAGGAGGAGAGGCGTCGCCGAGTGCGCGTACTATTAGAAGAAGGCTGCAGCATAGTGAACTAAAGACTCGTCGTCCAGCCAAAAAACCCTTGCTCAGTATAAAAATGTACGGGCGCGTTTGAAATTCGCCAGGAAATACGGAAGTTGGACTGTCGATCAATGGAAAAACGTTATATTCAGCGACGAATCTAAGTTCAACATTATTAATTCTGATGGAAAAAGTAAGTTAGGCGTCCAATGGAAAAAGGCTAGATCCGAAGTACACCATAAGTACCGTAAAGCACGGAGGAGTTTCTGTCATGGTATGGGGATGTTTTAGTGTCCACGGAATGGGTCCTTTTCATCAAATTGAATGTACAATGGATCGTTTTATGTACAGGGATATCCTGGGAAACATTATGACACCCTATGCAGATGAAGTGATGCCACTCAATCATTATTTCCAGCATGGTAATGATCCCAAGCATGCTTCGAAGGTTGTTAAGGATTGGCTTAAAGCTGAAAAAATCAATGTTATTGAGTGGCCATCCCAGTCGCCCGACATGAACCCAATAGAGAACTTATGGGATTATCTGGATAGAAGAATAAGAGACAAAAAGTATAAAAACAGAGCAGATCTTTTTACAGCATTGCAAGATGCTTGGGAATCAATTAACATGTCAATAATTAATAAGTTAATTGAGTCTATGCCCCGCAGATTGTCCGCGCTTGTAAAGAATAGAGGTTATGCTACACAATATTAATTAGGATAAGATATTTTACTTTTGTTGTTATTAGAAGGAAATACAAATTTTGGTTTGTCAATTTACTTTTGACCACTCTTTAAATATTTTATTTTTTTTAAATCTGTCTATCTATACTAACGATTATTTTTCCTAGGTAATTATATGTAATATGTATTACTCTAGTAAAGCTGTTTGCATAAAAAAACAGTGGTTGGGTATATGTTTGTCTTGAATAAAAAAACAACAGAATCAAATATTAAAATAAGTTTGGATATATACAAACCCGGACGCATCGCCGATTTTAATAAAATTACGTATTACTGAATCTAAGAAATTTTTTTAGGATCGATTCGTTCTTAAGATATTCATCATCGAACTTGTATTGAAAACTAACCTAGATTCACCATTTCCTCCCTCTTTTTCACGCAACTTGAGTTTTCCGCTAAACTGGCACTTGATATTATATTTTCACCTCTTAAAAACCCATTTTTTATTTTTTTAACCCATTTTTTCCACAAAAATTGCAAAGCTTTACTTTTAATCATTTCAATCGCAGTAGTCATGGCGCCGCCATGGCTACTGCGATTGGAAGTAAAGCTTTGCAATTCTATCGAAAAATTGAGTTAAATAAATAGAAAATGGGTTTTTAAGGGGTAGAAATCAAATATTTAGTATAATACCAATTTAGCCTTGAATCAAGAATTGTTTGCAAAAAGTAGGGGGAATATAGTGAAAATAAGGTAAATTTGCTTTTTAAGTCTTATGATGAGTATCTTGAAAAGGAAACATGTCTGACTAAAAATTCCTTCAGATTCGTGATCAGCGCCTCAAAAACCCCTGTACACCAAATTTCATTAAAATCGGCGATGCGTCTGCATAGGGATCACGAAGTCACGATACGATAGGACTGACTGTCTTGTGGTATATACCAGTTTTCAATTAAACAACAAAACTCCTATCATATTGTGTCCGACTAGAATTCTTTCAGATTCGTGATCAGCGCCTCAAAAACCCCTGTACACCAAATTTCATTAAAATCGGCGATGCGTCTGCATAGGGATCACAAAGTCACGATACGATAGGACTGACTGTCTTGTGGTATATACCAGTTTTCAATTAAACGACAAAACTCCTATCGTATTGTGTCCGACTAGAATTCTTTCAGATTCGTGATCAGCGCCCCAAAAACCCCTGTACACCAAATTTCATTAAAATCGGCGATGCGTCTGCATAGGGATCACGAAGTCACGATACGATAGGACTGACTGTCTTGTGGTATACCAGTTTTCAATTAAACAACACTCCTATCGTATTGTGACTTCTTGATTTCTTTGCTGATTTGTAAATAATTACCAACATATCTCCAATCCGAGCTCCAAGCTAAAGAACTAATAGTAGAATAATGTTGAATATTTTTTACGGTCTAGTCTTGGTGTTGGGTTGGTTACCCGAAATTTACCAAAAATAGCAAGTGCAATGCAATAAAATTAAAACCGTATGTATCGCAAGTGAAAATTAAACTGACTTATCCAACTATGTATTTAATTTTCCGCATTGTTTTTATCGTTGGACAATCCACGAGGGCTAAAAGCCTAAATACTAATGTTTCTAAAACATCAATGGCACGGACGTATTTAGTTTTTTTATGGCCGGGGTGGTTTAACTGGCAAAATTTGGTATCCAAATTTTTTAAAGGGCAAAAAAAGGTCCTACTTGTTTTTTCTTCTACTACATATTTTTCCTTTCAAACTATTAAAAATCTTATTAAATTACTAAAATTATACGTTTTCCAAATAACCCAATGTTAGAAGAAAACATCGATGGCAAAACATCGACCATCGAACAACCCAACATCGATGAACATCGCGCATCCCTAGTTCTAGTTACAATTGCAACTGTGACGTCCATTTTATTATTTTTGGAAACCATAATGCAGAATTATATGCTTTTTCAAATGGTTCGAGGAGGGCAAATACGTAAACCATAATTTGTATGTTACTTTTTATTGAACTGCAACAAGTATATAATTTTTACATAATTACTGTATCTAAGTATTTATCGCAAATCTGTCGCACTTTTAAAAATGCTGTAGTAGTTTTATTTTTGTAGATTTTTTTTTGTTGGCAACATTTTTGGTCGGTTTGAACTGATTATTTAAACCCCCAAATCTTTATGTTCCGAATTCAGGCGCTGACTCTTATGGAAGGTTTACGTCTGACAGTTATTGCATGATATTTAGGTCATGCAGAAATTCTGGCTAATGTAAACAATACAAAATTTCTATCGGACATAAATTTTTGACTACAACCACTTGACGATGTCTAAATACATTACGAGTAAAAGCCAAAAACCGAAAATAGAATAGAATCAAATTCTGTCCGTTTACATAAGCCAGCATTTCTGTCTAACATAAATTATCATGCAATAAATGTCAGATGTAAACCTACCATTACTTCTCTTGAGACACGTCAAGGTACGTTAGTATATTTAATCTTGAGGGCGGCCTTCGTGGATTGGCATCAATTTAAAAAAAGGTTATTTATTGTTGCTATTTACATTTTAAATATAGATAATTCAAATTAAGCTTGCAACATTGTTAAAAAACCCTCATCGGCATAATTTTGAACTAGTATAAGACTACATGACAATTAATGGTCAAGTTTTTCTTGTTGTTGTGGCAGATAATAACGTGTTTTTTTAAATAATTTTTATAATTTATTTAATAAATGCAATAAAAAATACAGGAAGAATTAGTCTACAATTTGTGCTAAGTGTTTTGGTGGTTGTCATCATAGATTTAGTAAAAAATTCTGCCATTAAGCAAAAGGTGCAAAGTCGGATTTGTTATGCCTGCAGTTTAAATGTAAATATTTAAGAATATTCGTTTTGTCACTTTATATAAAATTACGTCGGTAACTACTCTTTGTTTTATTTAGGTTTTTAGACTATGGTGACTAATATTTTTTCTGAAATTTAATGCCTTGTTTTCAAAAGTGCTTTTGCTTCTAGCTGAGACACAAACCCAAAATCGTATATTTCTGTAAATATGGTAAATATTTTCCACACTTTTGATTCAGATATCCATTTTTATCAGCTGATTGACCGAATTGCAACACTGCTGCTCCTTAATTTGAATTCCTTATTGTTTTCAGCTCTTAATGAGGCAGAATTCCCGTTAATCTTTGCTATCTTTTTAGATTTTTAGTTTTAAAGATAAACCCGTAAAAAATAATCCAATGACATCATCTCTTTATTGAGATAAAAACGGCCGTCTTTTAAACAATACCCTAATTTAGGATATCAGAATCATCAATTACGAAAATTACGAAAACGATTAAATGAGATCAAAAGCTTTTTATGTGGTTTTTAAAGTACAATAGTTATATAAAAATACTAATAATATTAATAATATGGATAAATTATCTCAATTATTAAATTTGCAGCCAGAAATTGAAAATAATTATTAAAATATGCCTCTATAATTAAAGAGCGAAGTGATCTAAGTGCAAAAATATAAATTTTTCTACAACTACATGTGAAAATAGTAAACAGCTCACTGTTTTCATGCATAGAAAGTGCCTTTTATGACACTAGTATTTTTAAAGTACTTTTCCCACGACCACACACGAAAATGACATAAAACGCACTCTTTTTTTACAAATTAAATTAATATTATAGTTTTTGATATTTGAGGGTTTATTAGGTTATAAACTTTTTTATTTAATGGGAATGGAAAACGCGTTTAATAATAGGCAACCTATTAAACATATGTACTGAATATCGATAGCGTGTCGATAGATCGAAAAACGACACACTGTACAGGGTGATTCATTTTCGATGGTTTTACGGGGTATCTCGAAAACCGTAAGGAATATCAAAAATCTAAAATAGGACTTCCGATCTCTTTTTTGAGAAAACAACTATAGTGAAAACAGTTCATGGGTATTGAAATTCATCTCGGAGCTACAGGGGTAATTTAAAAAAGGTTATATAAATAGGCAGAATCCACAAAAATCAATCCCTCCCTCCCCCGCTCCGAGATGAATCGCAATAGCCATGAACTGTTTTCACTATAGTTGTTTTCTCAAACAAAGAGATCGGGAGTCCTATAAAAATATAATTTTTGATATTCCTTACGGTTTTTCCCGTAAAACCATCGAAAATGAATCACCCTGTACAGCTACAGACCGTGTCGAATATGGTAGGCTACCCTGTATAACATGATATTGTATTTTTATTTGTTTGCCAAACGTGTTCATTAATTTTATCCCGGCAGAAATTTAATTACTGGTTTTAGCAGGCTATTTTTCATGTAAAGTCCGTTATGAAACATTACTTCAGCCTTGAAGGAAATTGTTACTATTTGTGGTGATACATAACATTTAAGTGTAATAAGTGACATTAGGCATAACCATGAAAAATGCAAACGTGCCAACAAAATAGTTTTTGCATCATTATGTTATTTGACGTTTGGGTGAATTAGCTGAATTGGTTTATAAGAAAATGTTTATGTAGTAGTTCAAAGTCTATTCTAAGTGTATAGGTTCATTATCTAACTAAATTGGAATAATTTATAAAAAAAATATCGGCTCTTGGAAGGCGCCACAGTCGAGCAGTAGCGGTCTGTCAGGATAGGCAAGGTCCCCCTCCATCTTGAGATATTTCTTTTTAAATTTGTTTTTCAAAAACATTTTTGCTTTTTATTAATTATCTAAATAAATGTTATTTCAACATTGTTGTTTAAAATTTTGCCAAGTCGTGAAATGGAGACAGTCTAAATAACAAAAAATTAAATTGACGCGTTAAGGTATCCATGTCCTAATTCTCGAGCAAGAGAACGGAGTCGATCACATCGCCAAAATGATCGTTTACTTCCCGGGCTTTTTTCCATCAGTCGCGTGATGGAAGCAGTCGTTCAAGAATCCCTATTTAAGCTTTTCGAGAGAACTCTGCCCACTTTTCCCATGAAAACGCATGTTCCCCAGTTTTAAGAATAAAAACCCAGGGAGGAAGACTCTTTTGAATCTAACCAGCTTAAGAGGATGGATATTGCGCTCGCGCGTGATTTCAGATGCTGATTTTTGTGATTGTATTCTTTTTCGAATGGCTTTAAGCCTATTTAAATGGATTCTCGAAAATTTTTTAGTGTTGTATCGTAAGAAGTACCGAATTTATATAAATAATTTTAAAATCTGTCGTCAAATCATTATTTGCTTCAGTGCTTCACAAAAATTGGAAACCACTGCTACAACACTCATATTAATTAATTTAATTTTAGTACGATAAAGTGTTATTAATACTTAACAATAATTGCAGGTTTAATTAGTTCTCCGTATCACTGTCATTTTTATCTACATTAATAGCTGGTGGATGTATATTATAAGTAAATAAAAAAAGGTAAATGTTCTACTTTAATGACATGGTTGATGACATTTTTCAAACTTTTTGTGAAAACTATATTTTAACTTTTAATAATTAATGTTACGACACTTGCACCAGTAATGAAATGGACCCTTTAAGAACCTATTTAGGGGTTTCCTTTTAACGAGTCTACCATGAATATTCATACCGCCTTTATGGAAGCGGTGTTTTAGCCCCGTCTGCAAATTTTGACATGATTTGGGTGTCGGACTGGGCGAACGCGTAACTTTTTTGTGTCAGACAAGTTTATCACAATTGTGCTAAAAATCGTAAGGGTTATAGTGACGAAACCCGCCCAGTACAATACTCGAAACATGTCAATTTTGAGTCTTATGGTTTCGTCACTGTAACCCTTACCATTTTTGGCACAATGTTTCAAAAATTGCATGAAAAACATTTTGGTAAACTTGTCCGACAAAAAAGTAACGCGTTGTGTTTAAGCGCCGCGCCGGTTGCATATATGGCGGTTAGAATATTCGTGGTATACTCGTCAAAAGAAACACCCTTAAATAGGTTTTTAAAGTGTTATTATCAGTCCGGATTACGACTATCTGTTCGGGTTTATTGTGTATCCTTCATATGTACTTGGAGAACGTATCCTCAAACGACAAAGGGTTTAACCCCATAAATGTTTTGGTTAGTTCGTGTTAGTTCTGGTTCCTGACACAATCTGCATAGGTTTTTCTTCTGACAGGTCCATTGTTGCCAGGTGCTTTTTAGTCTACACTGACCGATTAATTGATCTCCTATAATTCTAACTACAGTGGGTCAAAGTAAAACTCATACACTTAAGATTTTTGAATTGATTATTAACGGTTTAAACAGAAATGTACCTAAACTATTTGTTTAGGGACATTTCTGTAAACAAATTGTTTTATATATATCCCAATACAAATATGTATTTTGTGAATAAAAATTTAGTATAAATCGTTTTTGTTTTACAATATAGAGAAAAATATATATTTTTGACCTCAAAATGAAACTCATACATTTTTTTACTTTACTTATAATACCAACACCATTTTGTTTAAATCAGGTTGTTTTTCTACATATCCTCTCTCTTACTTCAGTTTAGCATTCATTATAATATACAAAATTAAAAAAATTACTCAAAAATTGCACTAATGTTAAAAACAAGCTCTGTTACTGTAAAAAGCGTCGTTAATCACTTTAAAAATGACAATTCAATTCGAAATAAGGCTAGAACAACTCTCTGGGAAATTTTTCATGATTATAACAAAAGATGAATTTCAAAATCAGTAGAAGAAAAACCTATTATATCAGCTAAAAATTTGCAATAATTGTAGAAAATGAAAATTACCTTGATAAATCTATTAATCATAACTATTAACTCGAACAATCCATAACTTGTACTAAAAAATAGCAGCTTAACAGCGCAGGTAGGAACAACCATGAGCTAGAAAAGTGAATAAACAAATGCAGTTGCATTTTGTCAAAAAAAATTAAGAAAAGGATATCTAGTATGGGGCTATTTTTGGTAATAAAAGTAAATTTAACACTTTTGGTTTAAATCGACAACACTAGGTGTGACAAGACCCAAGTAATTATGAAAGTAGCAAAAATAATGGGATCTGCTGTTAAACATGAAATAAGTAATATCCTTTATGGTATGGGGTTCCATTTATGCAGAAGGACCAGGCTTTTTAAAATTTATTAAAAGTAATTTCGATTAAAACAGGTATTTTGATATTTTAAAACCAAATTTAAAACAAATGGCTGAGAAATTTGAAATAGAAAGATCATTAAAGTTTTACTAAGATGATGATCCAAAAACAAGGCAAAAAAATACAGCACTGGTGGCTTTATAATTATCCTAGCGTTATTGGCCCATATCCACAAAATTATGGTTTTAATTAAAATAAAATTTATAGAGATAGCTATAAATTATAGCTGCGCTAACTGAAGAATGATCCATAATATCACCGAAATATTGTGATACATTGGTAAAGTCAATTTCAAATTGCTTTAACAAGTTTCTAAAAACCAAGAATTTCAAACAAAATATTAAAAAATTTAAAAGTAGTTGCGCCTACGGAGTCAATTAAGTTCTTTTCGCAGTGTATGAGTTTCACTTTGAGGTTGAAGTATAATTAATTTTGTTTTTTTTTAATTTACTTTAGCACATAGCGCGGTTTTTTCAATGAAGTTCTTGCCATTCCATGATCTAATAGACGACCTAACTTGGCCTGACAGAATATGGTTCCGTGCGGTTTTTGATTCAGAAAAGATTTGGTCCGGTTCCCTGTGTGTGTTCTTCTGGTGGCAGCCGCATTTATTATAATTCCATAGTATTTTTTACAGTGAACAAAAAGTTTAAAAATACTAAATGTATGTATTATTTGTTTGCAGATGAACGTTAGGGTGACGACTATGGACGCGGAGCTGGAATTCGCGATCCAGCAGTCGACGTCCGGAAAGCAGCTCTTCGACCAAGTGGTCAAAACTATTGGTCTACGAGAGGTCTGGTTCTTCGGCCTCCAGTACACCGATTCCAAAGGAGATCTAACTTGGGTTAAGCTGTACAGAAAGGTAAGATTTACCTGTTAAGTATTAAAATTGATTAAGTGGTTCAGAGCTAGATCAAAGGCTAAAGTAATAAGACAGTAGAGGTAGGTTAGTAATCTTGATATCCCAATTTGGTTAGGTTTGGATGTTGAAGCTTTTTATATTAGGTAAACCGGAGGGTTTAACCTTATAGAGCATTCGTTTTTATTTTTTGTTTCAAGGACTTGAGCATTGATATTATTTTGGATTTGCTTACACTGGTAATATTTTTCGCATGTCTTGGATGTATATTAGACTGGGTCAAAAAAATCGACTTTTTTTAATATATTGAAAATATTGTTTAGTAGGTGGCAAAAAAATATCCTGGAGGTTTGAGCCCTTAATATTAAGATGTATATTTTCGCGACCTAACAGATTTTTAACAACACTCTTTTTTTTTAATACAAAACTCGCAAAGTGTTGATTTGAAAAATTACGAATTCACATTCTTTAAGAAAATTAGATTACCTTTGTAGTGCATCCTCTTTCCTTTAAAAATTTGTATTGGAATTATATATATATATATATATATATATATATATATATATATATATATATATATATATATATATATATATATATATATATATATATATATTGATATTATACATATTATGTAGTAGTAACAAAAATACGAACTCAAGAATCAAAATTAAAGAAATAGTTTAATGTTCAAGGCCCGATTACATGGGAACGTGTTATTTGACGACAATTTACAAAGAGAGCTTTTTGTAGGAAGTTTAATTTTCTTTAAAAATGTTTGTTGGTTAAATTGTTCAAATCAACGATTTGCGTGTTTTGCATAAAAAAAAGTTTTAAAAATTCGTTAGCCGCGAAGATAAGACCTCTTAAAATTAACTTTAAGGGCTAAAATCTTCACGATATTTTTTTATCACCCTTAACAATATCTATCTAAAAAATAGTCAATTTTTTGGCCCAGTCTAATGTATACTTTATTTTTAAGAAACTTAAGAATTTGGTTAAAGCTCGGGTTAAAGTTACCTAAAAGAAGAATCTACACAGTTTACAGAATCAGATTAAAAACGACCGTGGAAGAACATTGTGCAGAATTAGTTATTAAGTCCGTGACCCCGTTTGCACTTCGAATGCAAAGAGTATTTATTAACTTTTCTTTTATTATTTTTTAAAGTTTTATGTGCGATTTATGTATTACCAAGGTCTTGAAAAAACAGATTGTGCCTTTTAATGGTTAATATAAATTTTATATATTACCAAAGGCTTGAACATTCGGTACGTTTTATAAACAACTCATTTTTTGTATGTATTACACAAAACTCATGTTAGAGGCTCAAATTTTACGTCAAATTTACTGGTGAAAACCGCAACTTTTAAATAGAGATTTTTAATATCCGTAATAGTACATTTCGTATTGAGGTGGTTGTCGAGGCTTTATGGTAGGGGAGCCCAAGAGAGGAACCTTGTACCCGGTTAAGTACCTTCACTAGGGCTACAAAGTTGTAAAACAAACGTCCTTTAGACATTCTCGAGCGTAGCTATTTTTTTCTATTATTTTGTCGAATCTAATTTAAGTATAACGAAAATATATATAAATCGATACGATCCGAACGATTTCCACAAGCCCAAATAATAACAGTATTTTTTCACTGTTTTAAAAAGGTCAAAAAATTATCTTTTGAAAAATGTTTCACACCATGTTTTTTCTTTCCAGCCATTTCTCTGATAAATTGTATAATAAGTTATTTATCATTATTGTTATTGGTTAGAAAGAAGACTATAAAAAATGTTTTAACTCAAATCATCCTAATCCCAATTTAAAGAGAATTTTGGATTTTAAATAACACGTTATAATTGTGATTTTAAATATTTTCTGTATTCTCTAAAGAGTTGCAGCTGTAAGCAAAATATTGGCAACCGCCTTTTTCCGAAAACGAAAAATGCAGCACTTTTAAGAACCAAAAAGGGCGAGTGCGTAGATAGAAATATTCCGGCAAAATATTTTATAAAAAAAAATTCAAACCATAAAAACACCTCAGCTTAAGGTATACTTAATTTGTTACAGTAAATTAAATCGTTGCCAATTTTCCCAAATACAATAAAATCGTATGACATCATCTTAGCAGGCTTTTGTTATTTGTATTTCTGGTAATTTACATATACCCCACTGACATCATAATGGTGCAAAACCATAAGATCTATTTTTAACCGTCTGAATGACTTTTATAACCAGCATCACTTCAAAGACAGAAACATGTGGCACGATGATGCAAATTTCAGTTGAAATATGTGTGAATTATCAATGGAAATTTTATAAAAATTATACAGGGTGCGACAAATTCCAATTAATGACTTAAAGGCTTATTGTAAAAACACGATAGGCCACATTCACAAATAACGGAGTCGTTAAATTTTTAAGTTAAAAAAATGTGTTAAATCAACATTTATCAAAAAACAATATATATATATATATATATATATATATATATATATATATATATATATATATATATATATATATATTTCGAACATCTTTCAAATGAGTGAATAAACTCCAAGAATAATACTTGAAACTTTTTTATCATCGCTCGTCGTATTAAGAATTAACTAAATAAGGAAATAATAAGGAAATAATATTAAAATATATAT